>JAMZAV010003898.1:0-45103 GCA_024449915.1 Sweltsa coloradensis | reverse complement strand
TTGTCAGTTGAAATTTTGTCCGTAATTTTTTGTTTTTATTTTGTCACATTTCATTTTTGTAAAATGTCAGATTGTCAATTGCATTTGTCCGGTTGTAGTTTTATTCATTTCATATTGTGTTTGTCATTTTCTGATTTTCATTTCACGTTTGACAGTTTTCATTTGTATTTTGCTAGTTTTTTAGTTTGTTTTGTAAGAATTCATTTATAATGTTTTATTTAATAATGTCTATTGCATTTTGTCAGGTTGTTAGTTTTAGTCAATTTCATATTGTAAGTTTGTCATTTTGTCAGATTTACATTTTTCACAGTTTGACAGTTTCATTTTGTTAATTTGCTAGTATTCGTCAGTTAGATATTGTAATATTGTCAGTTAGTCAATTACATTTTGTCAGTTTGCTTGTTTTAGTCATTTTCAAGTTGTCAGTTTTTCAATTTGCCAGTTTCATTTTTTTAATTGCTAGTTTTCGTCAGTTTGATAGTAGTATCTTGTACTTTTTGTCAGTACCATATTGACATTTCGTTTTTAAGTCATTTCAAGTTATCAGTTTTTTCATTTCACGTTTCATTTTGTCAATTGCTAGTTTGCGTCAGTTTTGATTTGTAATATTGTCATTGTGTCAATAACATTTTGTCAAGTATTCTTGATTAAGTCTTTTTCAAATTGGATGTTTTTCATGTTTCCAGTTGTCATTTTGTCAATTTGCTGCAGCTTTCGGGTCAGTTTGGTTTTGAAGATTGTAGATTGTCAATTGCATTTTGTCAGGTTGTTAGTTTAGTCATTTTCATATTGTAAGTTTGTTATTTTTGTATCCTAATTTTTATATTCACAGTTTGACAGTTACTTTTGTCAATTTGCTAGTTTTTTCGTCAAGTTTGATTTGGTAAGAATTGTCTGATTGTTTAATTGCATTTTGTCAGTTTTTAGTCTTAGTCATTCCAAATTGTAATTTGTCATTTTGGATCAGATTTTCATTTCACAGTTTGAGCAGTTTTCCTTTTGTCAATTTTGCCTAATTTTTCGTCATTTTGATATTGTAATATTGTCATTTTGTCATAACATTATTGTCAGGTTTTGCTTTTTTTAAGTCATTTTCAAATTGAAGTTTTTCATTTTCAACAGTTCATTTGTCCATTTGCTATTTTCGTCAGATTGTCATTGCATTTTGTCAGTTGTTAGTTTTAGTCATGTTCATATTAGTAAGTTTGTCAATTTTGGTCAGTTTTTAATTTCACAGTTTTTGACAGTTGATTTTGTTAATTTTTCTAGTTTTCGTTAGTTTGATATTGTAATTTGTCAGTTTTGTCAATACATTTTGTCATTTTGCTTGTTTAAGTCATTTTCAAGTTACAGTTTTTCATTTTCAACAGTTTCATTTTGTCAATTTAAATAAATAAATAAAATTTAATTGGTTTTAGGTCCTAAGCCACTCAGTTATATAACTGATTTCAGTGGAGGACTTTAATCAAAGCGACCATCCAACCTTGTAGGCCCCGACTCAATCGAGCGAGTGAGCGATAACCACCAAAGATCGATTTTTTTAATTATGAAATAAAGCATCGATTGGTATGGACAGTCAACACCCCGAGTTTGCGTCCAGTTTGATATTGTAATATTGTCAGTTTGTCAATAACATTTTGTCAGTTTGCTTGATTACGTCTTTTCAAATTTATGTTTTCATTTTCACAGTTTCATTTTGCAATTTGCTAGTTTTTCATCAGTTTTGATTTTGTAAGAATGTCTGATTGTTAGATTGCATTTTGTCAGGTTGTTTGTTTTATTCATTTTCTATTGTAATTTTGTCAGTGTTCTGATTTTCATTTTCACAATGTTAACAGTTTCATTTGTAATTTTTTGCTAGTTTTTGGTAGTTTGATTTTGTACGAATGTCAGATTGTCTATTGCAGTTTTGTCAAGTTGTTAGTTTTTAAAGTCATTTTCATATTGTAGTTTTGTCATTTTGTCTGATTTTCATTTTCACAGTTTGACAGTTTTCATTTGTTAATTTGCTAGTATTCGCATTTTTGATATTTTAAAATTGTCCCAAAGTTTGTGTCAATAACATTTTGTCATTTTTCTTGTTTAAGTCTTTCAAATTGTCAGTTTTCATTTTCACAGTTTCATTTTGTTTATTTGCTAGTTTTTGTAGTTTGAGTTTTGAAGAATGTCAGATTGTCTATTGCATTTTGTCAGTTGTTAGTTTTAGTCATTTTTCATATTGTAGAGTTTGTCATTTTGTCAGATTTACTTTTCCAGTTTGACAGTTTCATTTTGTTAATCTTGCACTAGTATTCGTCAGTTAGGATATTGTAAATAGTTTCAGTTAGTCAATTACCATTTTGACAGTTTTGCTTGCTTTAGTCTTTTCAAATTGTTAGTTTTTCATTTTCACAGTATCATTTTGTCATTGCTAGTTTTTTCGTAGTTTGATTATTGTAATAATGTCAGATTGTCCTTGCAATTTTGATCGGTTGTTAGTTTTAGTCATTTTTCATTTGTGAGTTTTCATTTTGTCACTTTTTTCATTTTCACAGTTTGACAGTTTGATTTTGATTATTTGCTAGTTTTCGTTAGTTTGATTAATTGTAATATTGTCCGTTTTCATTAAACATTTTGTCAGTTTTGCTTGTTTTTAGTCATTTTTCAAGTTGTCGTTTTTCAATTTCCCAGTTCATTTTGTCAATTTGGCTAGTTTGCGTCAGTTTTTTGATATTAAATATTGTCCAGTTTGTCAAAAACATTTGTGTCGTTTGCTTGGTTAAGTCTTTTTCAAATGGTATGTTTTTTTCAATTCACAGTTTCATTTTGTCAATTTTGCTATGTTTTCGTCAAGTTTGATTTTGTAAGAATATCCAGATTGTCCAATTGCATTTGTCAGGTTGTTAGTTTTTAGCATTTTTCATATTGTAAGATTTTTTCATTTTGTCAGATTTACTTTTTCACAGTATTGACAGTTTCATTTGTTTATTTGCCTAGTCATTCGTCAGTTTGATATTGTAATATTGTCAGTTTTGTCCAATTACATTTTGTCAGTTTGCTTTTGTTTAATTGTAATTTTCAAATTCTAATTTTTTCATTTTCAACTTTTTCATTTCGTCCAATTTGCTAGTTTTCGTCAGTTTGATATTGTAAGAATGTCATATTGGCAATTGCTTTTGTCAGGTTGTTAGTTTTTAGTCATTTTTCATATTGAAAGTTTGGTCATTTGTTGTCAGATTTTTTCATTTTCCTCAGTTTGACAGTTTCATTTTGTTAATTTGCTAGTTTTCGTCAGTTTTGATATAGGTATATTGTCATTTTGTCAGTACCATATTGACAGTTTTTGCTTGTTGTAGTCATTATTCAAATTATAGTTTTTCCAATTTCACATTTCATTTTGTCAATTTGCTATTTTTGGCGTCATTTTTATATTGTAATTATTGTCAGTTTGTCAATAACATTTTGTCGTTTGCTTGATTAAGTCTTTTTCAAATTATTGTTTTTCATTTTCCACAGTTTCATTTGTCAATTTGCTGCTGCTTTTCACGTCCAGTTGATTTTGTAAGATTTGTCAGATTGTCAATTGCATTTGTCAGTTGTGTAGTTTTAGTCATTTCATATTGTAAGTTTGTCATTTTGTCAGATTTTTATATTCACAGTTTTTAACAGTTACATTTTTGTCAATTTGCTAGTTTTTCGTGTCAGTTTGATTTGGTAAAGATTGTCTGATTGTTAATTGCATTTTGTCAGGTTGTTGTCTTAGAGTCATTTTCAAATTAATAAGTTTTGTCATTGTGTCAGATTTTCATTTTCCCAGATTTTGACAGTTTTCATTTTGGCAATTGCTAGTTTTTTCGTCAGTTTGATATTGTAATATTGTCCATTTTGTCATATTTTTGTCAGTTGGCATGTTTAAGGTCATTTTCAAATTGAAAGTTTTTCATTTTACAACAGTTTCATTTTGTCAATTTGCTAGTTTTCATCAGATTGTCAATTGCATTTTGTCAGGTTTATTTAGTTTTTAGTCCATTTTTATATTTGTAAGTTTGTCATTTTGTCCGTTTTTTAATTTTTCCCGTTTGACAGTTTGATTTCATGTTAATTTGCTAGTTTTTTCCGTTAGTTTGATTTGTAATATTGTCAGTTTTCATAACTATTTGTCAGTTTGCTTGTTAAGTCATTTTCAAGTTGTCCGTTTTCATTTTCACAGTTTCCATTTTGTCAATTTGCTAGTTTGCCGTCAGTTTTGCTTTTTGTAATCTGTCAGTTTGTCAATAACAATTTTGTCAGTTTGCTTGAATTTTGTCTTTGTTCAAATTGTATGTTTTTCATTTTCACATTTCATTTGTCAATTTGCTATTTCATCAGTTTGATTTTGTAAAGAATGTCACTTGTCAATTGCATTTTGTCAGGTTGTTAGTTTTTATTCTTTTCATATTGTTAGTTTGTCATTTTGTCAGATTTTTTCATTTTCACAGTTTGACAGTTACATTTTGTCAATTTGCTAGTTTACGTCAGTTTTAATTTGGTAGGGGGGGGGGAGATAATGTCTGATTGTCAATTGCATTTGTCAGTTTGTTAGTCTTAGTCATTTTCATATTGTAAGTTGGTCATTTTGTCCGATTTTCATTTCACAGTTTGACAGTTTTCCATTTTGGTTATTTGCTAGTTTTCGTCAGTTTGATATTGTAATATTTGTCAGTTGTCAATAACATTTTGTCAGTTTGCTTGTTGTAACATTTTTCATTGAAAGTTTTTTATTTTCCAACAGTTCCATTTTGTCGAATATTTTTTAATTTTGCTAGTTTTTCGTCAGTTTTTGATATTGTTAATAATGTTCAGATTGTCAATTGCATTTTGTCAGGTTGTTAGTTTTAGTTATTTCATATTGTAAGTTTGGGGGTCCATTTGTCAGTTTTTCATTTTCACAGTTTTTGACAGTTTGATTTTTGTTAATGCTAGTATTCGTCATTTTATATTGTAAATTGTCAAGTTTGTCCGTACCATTTTGTACCAGTGTTTGCTTGTTAAGTCTTTTTCAAATTGTCAAGTTTTTCATTTGCCACAGTTTCCTTTTGGTCAATTTGCTAGTTTTTGTCAGTTTGATTTTGTAAGCATGTCAGATTTTCAATTGCATTTTGTCAGGTTGTTAGTTTTATTCATTTTCAATATTGTAAGTTTGTCATTTTTGTCTGATTTTTCATTTTCACGAGTTTGACACAGTTTCATTGGTATTTTGCTAGTTTTGTCATGTTTGATTTTTTGTAAGCTGTCAGATTTGTCCTCTGGCATTATGTCAGTTTGTTAGTTTTAGGTCATTTTCTATTTGTAAGTTTGTCATTTTGTCAGATTTACATTTCACTGTTTGCAGTTTTTCATTTTGTTAATTTGCTAGTATCGTCAGTTAATATATTGTTAAATATTGTCAGTTAGTCAATTACATTTTGACAGTTTGCTTGTTTTATCATTTTCAAAGTCTATATTTTTCATTTTTCACAGTTTCATTTTGTCAATTTGCTAGTTTACTCAGTTTGATTGGTAAGAATGTCTGATTGTCAAGTGCTTTTGTCAGGTTGTTAGTCTAGATCATTTTCATATTGTAATTTTGTCATTTGCAGGATTTTCATTTTCACAGTTTTTTGACGTTTTATTTTGTTAATTTGCGAGTTTTCGTCCAGTTTGATATTGTAATATTGTCAGTTTGTCCATAACATTTTGTCAGTTTGCTTGTTGCGTAGTCATTTTCAAACTGAAAGTTTTTCATTTTCACAGTCTCATTTTGTTAATTTGCTAGTTTTCGTTAGTTTATTTTGTTATAATTTCAGATTGTCAATTGCATTTTGTCAGGTTTTAGTTTTAGTTCATTTTCATATTGTAATTTGTCATTTTGTCGTTTTTCATTTTACAGTTTGACAGTTTTTGATTTTGTGCAATTTTGCTAGTTTGCGTCAGTTTGAATATTGAAATATTGTCAGTTTTGGTCAAAAACATTTTGTCAGTTTGCTTGATTAAGTCTTTTTCAAATGTAATGTTTTTCAATTTTAACATTGGTGTTCAGTTTGTTTATTTGCTAGTTTTGTCGGTCAGTTTGATTTTGTAAGAATGTCAGATGTCAATTGCATTTTGTCAGTTGTTAGTTATTCATGTTTCTATTGTAAGTTTGTCATTTTGTCTGATTTTCATTTTCACAGTTTGACAGTTTCATTTAGTAATTTTTGCTAGTTTTTGTCAGTTTGATTTTGTAAGAATGTCAGATTGTCTATGGCATTATGTCAGGTTGTTAGTTTTAGTCATTTTCATATTGTAAGTTTGTCATTTTGTCAATTTACATTTTCACTTTTGGACAGTTTCATTTTGTTAATTTGCTAGTAGTCGTCAGTTAGAATATTGTAATATTGTCATTTAGGGTCAATTACATTTTAGGACAGTTTGCATTGTTTTAGGGTCATTTTTCAAATTCTAAATTTTTTTTCATTTTCACAGTTCTTTTGTCAATTTGCTATTTTACGTCAGTTTGATTTTGGTAAGAATGTCTGATTGGCCAATTGCATTTTTGTCAGGTTGTTATCTTAGTCATTTTGTCATATTGTAAGTTTGTCTTTTTGTCAGATTTTTCATTTTCCACAGTTTGACATTTCATTTTGTTAATTTCTAGTATTCGTCAGTTTTGATTATTGTAGAAATTTGTCAAGTTTTGTCATAACATTTTTGTCAGTTTTTTGCTTGTTTGAGTCTTTTCAAATTGTCAGTTTGTTTCATTTTCACAGTCTCATTTTGTCAATTTGCTAGTTTTTTGTCAGTTTGATTTTGTAAGAATGTCAGATTGTCATTGCATTTTTTCGGAGGTTGTTAGTTTTATTCATTTTTCATATTGTAATTTGTCATTTTGTCTGATTTTCATTTTCACAGTTTGACAGTTTTTCATTTAGTAATTTTGCTTAGTTTTTGTCAGTTTGATTTTGTAGAATGTTCAGATGTCTATGGACATTATGTCAGGTTGTTAGTTTTATGTCATTTTCATATTGTAAGTTTGTCATTTTGTCCAGTTTACATTTTCACTGTTTGAACAGTTCATTTTGTTAATTTGCTATTATTCGTCAGTTAGATATTGTAATATTTCAGTTAGTCAATTCATTTTGACAGTTTTGCTTGTTTTAGTCATTTTCAATTCTAATTTTTGCATTTTCACAGTTTCACATTTTGTCAATTTGCTAGTTTACGTCAGTTTGATTTGGTAAGAATGTCTGATTGTCAATTGCATTTGTCAAGTTTTAGTCTTAGTCATTTTCATATTGTAAGTTGTCATTTTTGTCAGATTTTTATTTTCACAGTTTGACAGTTTCATTTTGTTACTTTGCTAGTTTTCGTCAGTTTGATTATTGTAATATTGTCATTTTTGTCATAACAGTTTGTCAAGTTTGCTTGTTGTAGTCCATTTTCAAATTGAAAGTTTGGAGTTTTCCAACACAGCTCATTTTGTCAATTGCTAGTTTTCGTAGTTTGATATTGTATAATGTCAGATTGTCCAATTGCATTTTGTCAGGTTGATTAGTTTTTATAGTCATTTTCCTATTTAAGGTTTGTCATTTTTGTCAGTTTTTCATTTTCACAGTTTGACAGTTTGATTTTTATCAATTTGCTAGTTTGCGTCATTTTGATATTGAAAATATTGTCAGTTGTCAAAACCATTTTGAGAATCAGTTTGACTTGAGTAAGTCTTTTTCAATTGTATGTTTTTCAATTTAACAGTTTTCATTTTGTTAATTTCTAGTTTTCGTCAGTTTGATTTTGTACGACTGTCTGATTGTCATTGCATTGTCAGTTTGTTTAGTTTTAGTCATTTTTCATATTGTAAGTTTTTCATTTTGTCAGATTTACATTTTCATCAGTTTGACATTTTTCATTTTGTTTAATTTGCTAGTATTCGTCAGTTTGATATTGTAATCTTGTCAGTTTTGTCATTACATTTTGTCAGTTTGCTTGTTTTATTCATTTTTCAAAATTCAATTTTTTTCATATTCGACTGTTTCCATTGGGGGGGAGGGGGGTCCATATTGCTAGTTTTCGTCAGTTTGATACTTGTAGAATGTCAGATTGTCAATTGCATTTTGTCCAGGTTGTTAGTTTTCGTCATTTTTCTATTGAAAGTTTTGTCATTTGTCAGATTTTCATTTTTCTCTCAGTTTGACAGTTTCATTTTGTTAATTTGCTAGTTTTTCGTCAGTTTGATATAGGTATATTGTCCATTTTGTCCGTACCTATTCCAGTTTGCTTGCGTAGGAGTCTTTTTCAATTGTCGTTTTTCATTTTCACAGTTTCTATAATGTCAATTTGCTAATGGTCGTCAGTTTGATTTTGTAGAATGTCAGATCGATCATTGCATTTTGTCAGGTTGTTAGCTTTAACGTCATTTTCAGATTGTAAGTTTGAAAATTTTTTCAGATTTCATTTTCACATTTTGACAGTTTCATTTTGTAATTTTGCTATTTTTTGTTTGTTTGATTTTGTAAGAAATTCAGATTGGCAATTGATTTTGTCAGGTTGTGTAGTATTTATTCATTTTCATATTGTAAGTTTGTCATTTTTGTCTGATTTTCATTTTCACAGTTTGAACAGTTTCATTAGTAATTTTGCTAGTTGTTTGTCAGTTTGATTTTGTAAGAATGTCATATTGGCTTATGGCATTTATGTCAAGGTTGTTAGTTTTAGTCATTTTTCATATTGTAAGTTTGTCATTTTGTCAGTTTTTCATTTTCACATTTGAACAGTTGATTTGTAATTATGCTAGTGTTTCCAGTTTAGTTTGATATTGTAAATATTGTCATTTGTCATTACAGTTTTGTCATTTTGCTGTTTTAGTCATTTCAAGTTATCAGTTTTTCAATTTCACAGTTCATTTTGTCAATTTGCTAGTTTGCGTCAGTTTGATAGTGTAATATTGTCCCAGTTTGTCAATAACATTTTGTCAGTTTGGCTTAATTAGGTCTTTTTCAATTGGATTTTTTTCAATTTTTCAAACAGTTCATTTTGTCAATTTTGCTAGTTTCGTCAGTTTGATTTTGGTAAGATAATCAGAATTGTCAATTGCGTTTTTGTCAGGTTGTTAGTTTTAGTCATTTTCATATTGTAAGTTTGTCATTTTGTCAGATTTTTTCAGTTTCACCGTTTCATTTTGTTATTTGCTAGTTTCTGTCCAGTTTGATATTGTAATAGTGTCATTTGTCCATAACATTTTGTTAGTTTGCTTGTTGTAGTCATTTTCCAATTTGAAAGTTTTTTCATTTTCACAGTTTCATTTTGTCAATTTGCTAGTTTTCGTCATTTGATATTGTCATAATGTCAGATTGACAATTGCATTATGGGTCGGTTGTTAGTTTTAAGTTTTTTTCAATTGTAAAGTTCGTTATTTTTCATTTTTCCATTTTCGACAGTTTGACAGTTTTGATTTGTTAATTGCTAGTTTTCAAGTTGTTTTGAATATTGTAATATTGTCAGTTTTGTCAATACTTTTGTCAGTTTTGCTTGTGGGAAAGAAGTCATTTTCAAGTTGTCAGTTTTTCATTTCACAGTTTTCCATTTGTAGTCAATTTGCTACTTTGCGTGCAGTTTGATATTGTAATATTGTCAGTTTTGTCAATAACATTTTGTCAGTTTGCTTGATTAGTCTTTTATCAAATGGTATGTTTTCATTTTCACCGTTTTCATTTTTGTCAATTTGCTAGTTTTTCATCAGTTTTGATTTTGTAGAATGTCAATTGTTAATTGCCTTTTGTCAGGTTGTTATTTTTATTCCTTTTCATATTGTTAGTTTTTCATTTTGTCTAATTTTCATTTTCCACAGTTTGACATTTCATTTGTAATATTGCTAGTTTTTGTAAGTTTGATTTGTAAGAATGGTCAGATTGTCTATTGCATTTTTTCCAGGTTGTTAGTTTTAGGTCATTTTCATATTGTAAGTTTTTTCATTTTGTCTGATTTCATTTTTAAGAGTTTGACAGTTTCAATTTTGTTAATTTCTAGTATTCGTCAGTTTGATATTGTAAAATTTCAAGTTGTCAATAACATTTTTGTCAGTTTGCTTGTTTTAAGTCTTTTTTTTCAAATTTGTCATGTTTTTTCATTTTCACATGTTTCAATTTTTTCAATTTGCTAGTTTTTTCGTCAGTTTGATTGTTATTGTTAGAATGTTAGATTGTTAAATGCATTTTTGTCAGGTTGTTAGTTTTATTCATTTTCAATTTGTAAGTTTGTCATTTTGTCTGTTTTCTTTTCAACGTTTTGACAGTTTTCAATTTTGTAATTTGCTAGTTTTTTGTAATTTGATTTTATAAGAAATGTCAGATTGTCTATTGCATTTTGTCAGGTTGTTAGTTTTAGTCCATTTTTCATATTGTATTTTGTCATTTTGTCAGCTTTCAAATTTTCACAGTTTGACCAGTTTTCAATTTTTTAATTTGCTAGTATTCGGTCAATTAGATATTGTAATATTGTCAGTTAGGTCAATTACCTTTTAACAGTTTGCTGCTTTAGCTTTTTCAAATTGTCAGTTTTTCATTTTCACAGTTTCATTTTGTCAATTTGCTAGTTTTCGTAAGTTTGAATATTGTAATATGTCATTTGCATTGCATTTTTGTCAGGTTTGTTAGTTTTTAGGTCATTTTCATATTGTAAGTTGTTGTCATTTTGTCACTTTTTCATTTTTCACGTTTGACAGTTTTGATTTTGTGAATTTGCTAGTTTTGCTTCAGTTTTGATATTGAAATATTGTCGTTTGTCAAAAACTTTTTGTCAGTTTGCTTATTAAGTCTTTTTTAATTTGTATGTTTTCAATTTCACAGTTGTCATTTTGTCAATTTGCTAGTTTTCGTTTCAGTTTTGGATTTTGTAAGAATTCAATGTCAATTTGCATTTGTCAGTTGTTTGTATGTTTTTAGTCATTTTCATATTGTAAGTTTTTTCATTTTGTCGATTAACATTTCAACAGTTTGACTGTTTCATTTTGTTAATTTGCTAGTATTCGTCAGTTTGATATTGTTAATATTGTCAGTTTGGCACTTACATTTTGACAGTTTGCTTGTTTATGTCATTTCAAATTCTAATTTTTTTCATTTCACTGTTTCATTCGTCAATTTGCTAGTTTTCGTCAGTTTGGATTAGTGTAAGAATGTCAGATGGTCAATTGCATTTTGTCAGGTTTTTAGTTTTGTCATTTTCATATTGAAAGTTTTTGGTCATTTTGTCAGATTTTCATTTCTCAGTTTTACATTTCATTTTGTTAATTTGCTAGTTTTCGTCAGTTTGATATAGGTATATTGTCATTGTTGTCATACCATATTAGACAAGTTTGCTTGTTTTTAGTCATTTTCAAGTTATCAGTTGTTTCACTTTCACAGTTTCATTTTGTCAATTTGCTGCTGCTTTTCGTACAGTTTGATTTTGTAAGATTTCAGAATTGTCAATTGGGGGCTTTGTTTGGTTGTTAGTTTTGTCATTTTTCATATTGTAAGTTTGTCCATTTGTCAGATTTTATATTCCACACAGTTTTGAACAGTTACATTTTGGTCAATTTGGGGGGGGGGGGGGGGACTTAGTTTCGTCATTTGATTTGGTAAGATTGTCTGATTGTTAAATTGCATTTTGTCGGTTGTTAGTTTTAGTCATTTTCATATTGTAAGTTTGTCATTTTGTCAGTTTTTTAATTTTCACAGTTTGACAGTTTGATTTGTTAATTTGCTGTTTTCGTTTAGTTTGATATTGTAGATATTGTCAGTTTGTTCAATACTATTTGTCAGTTTGCTTGTTAAAGGTCATTTTCAGAAGTTGTCGTTTTTTCATTTTCACGTTTCATTTTTGTTCACTTTGCTTGTTTGCCGTCCAGTTTGATATTGTACTATTGTCAGTTTTTCCAATAACATTTTGTCAGTTTGCTTGAATTAAATCTTTTTCAATTGTTGTTTTCATTTTCACACAGTCATTTTGTCAATTTGCATTTTTCATCATTTTGTATTTTGTAAGAATGTCAGATTGTCATTGCATTTTGTCCGGTTGTTAGTCTTTAGTCATTTTCATATTGTAAGTTTGTCATTTTGTCAGATTTACATTTCACAGTTTGACAGTTTCATTTTGTTCATTTGCTTGGTTTTCGTCAGTTTTGATATTGTAAGATTGTTCCAGTTTTGTCAATACATTTTGTCAGTTTTGCTTGTTGTAGTCATTTTTCCAAATTGACAGTTTTTCATTTTCACAGTTTCATTTTGTCAATGTTTGCTATTTCTTATCGTGCCAGTTTGATACTGTAATAATGTCAGATTGTCAATTGCATTTTTTCAGGTTGTTTAGTTTTTAGTTTTTTTCATATTTGTCAGTTTTGCATTTGTCAGTTTTCATTCTCACAGTTTGACAGTTTTATTTTGTTAATTTGCTAGTATTCGTCAGTTTGATATTGTAAAATTGTCAATTTTGTCAATCACATTTTGTCAGTTTGCTTGTTTAATGCTTTTTCAATTGTACAGTTTTTTTATTTGTTCACAGTTTCATTTTTGTCAATTTGCTAGTTTTTTGTCAGTTTGATTTTTGTAAGAATGTCTGATTGTCAATTGCCATTTGTCAGGCTGTTCGTTTTATTCATTTTCATATTTTAGATTTGTCCATTTTGTCTGATTTTCATTTCACAGTTTGACAGTTTTCATTTAGTTAATTTGCAGTTTTTGTCAGTTTTGATTTTGTAAGAATTCAGATGTCATTGCATTTTGTTCATGTTGTTGTTTTTAGTCATTTTTCATATTGAGTTTGTTATTTTTGGTCGATTTACATTTCACTGTTTTGACTAGTTTCATTGTTAATGTTGCTAGTATTCTTCAGTTAGATATTGTAATATTGTCAGTTAGTCAATTACATTTTTGCGGTTTTGCTTGTTTTAGTTCATTTCAAATTCCTATTTTTTCATTTTCACAGTTTCATTTTGTCCATTTGCTAGTTTTCGTCAGTTTGATTTTGTAAGAATGTCAGAATGGTCAATTGCACTGTGTTTCAGGTTGTTGCTTTGGTCCATATTCATATCGTAAGTTTGTTATTTGTCCAGATTTGTTCATTTCACAGTTTTGACAGTTTTCATTTTGTAATTTTGCTAGTTTTTGTCAGTTTGATTTTTGAAAAGGTCATATTGTCTATTTGCATTTGTCAGTTGTTAATTTTAGTCATTTTTCATATTGTAGAGTTTTCATTTTGTGTCAGATTTTTATTGTTCAGTTTGACAAAAGGTTTTTTTCATTTTTGTTTTAATTTTGCTTGTTTTCGTCACTTTGATTTTGTTGAGGGTAAGAATGTCAGATTGCCGAATTGCTTTTGTCAAGTTGTTAATTTTTAGTCATTGTACAATATTGTAGTTTGTTGTCATATTGTCAGATTTTTCATTTTCACAGTTTGACACTTTCATTTTGTCATTTGCTTGTTTTTGCATTTGATTTGGTAAGAATGTCATATTGTCAATATGTCATTTTGTCACGTTGTAAGTCTTATTCATTTTCATATTGTAAGTTTGTCATTTTGTTCCAGATTTTTTTCATTTCCAGTTTGACAGTTTTCATTTTGTTTAATTTGCTATTGTCGTTCAGTTGATTTGTAATAATTGTCATTTTGTCATTACATTTTGGCACGTTTTGCTTGTTGTAGTCATTTTCAATTTGAAAGTTTTTCATTTTCACATTTTCATTTTGTCAATTTGCTACTTTTCGTCAGTTTGATATTGTTAGAATGTCAGATTGTTCAATTGCCATTTTGTCAGTATGTCATGTTTTAGTCATTTTCATATTGTAAGTTTGATATTTGTCAGTTTTTTCATTTTCACAGTTTTGACAGTTTTTGATTTTGTTAATTTGGCTAAGTTTTCGTTAGTTGATTATTGTATATACTTGTCAGTTGTCAATAACATTTTTGTCAGTTTGCTTGATAAGTCTTTTTCAAATTGTATGTTGTTTCATTTTCACAGTTTCATTTTGTCAATTTGCTAGTTTTTCCGTCGTTGTTCATTTTGTAAGAAGTCAGATTGTCATTGCATTTGTCCGGTTGTTAGTTTTATTCATTTTCATATTGTAAGTTTTTCATTTTGTCAAATTTTTCATTTTTCACAGTTTAACAGTTTTACATTTTGTCATTTGCTAGTTTTCGTCAGTTTTTGATTTGGTATATAATGTCTGATTGTCAATTGCATTTTTGTCAGGTTTTGTTTTATTCTTAGTCATTTTCATATTGAAAGTTTGTCATTTGGTCAGATTTTCATTTTCACACAGTTTTTGACAGTTTCATTTTGTCATTTGCTAAGTTTTTCGTCAATTTGATTTTGTAAGAAGAATGTCAGATTGTTAATTGCATTTTTGTCCATATTTGCTATTTTTAATTCATTTTCATATTGTATGTTTGTCATTTTGTCTGATTTTCATTTTCACAGTTTGACAGTTTCATTTTGTAATTTTGCTAGTTTTTGTTAGTTTGATTTTGTAAGAATGTCATTTATAATGTTTTTATTTAATAATGTCTATTGCATTTTGTCAGGTTGTTAGTTTTTAGTCCAATTTCATATTGTAAGTTTGTCATTTTGGTCAGATTTACATTTTCACAGTTGACGATTCATTTTGGTAATTTGCTTGTATTAGTCGGTTATATATTGTATATTGTCCATTTAGTCAATTACATTTTGCAGTGCTTGCTTTAGTCTTTTTTTTCAAATTGTCATTTTGGCATTTTCACAGTTCATTTTGTCAATTTCTTAGTTTTCGTAAGTTTGATATGTAATAATGTCAGATTTCAATTGCATTTTGCAGGTATTTAGTTTTTAGTGCATTTTCTATTGTAAGTTTGTCATTTTGTCACTTTTTTCATTTTCACAGTTGACACAGTTTTATTTTGTATAATATTGCTAATTTCGTTAGTTTGATATTGAAATATTGTCAGTTTGTCAAAAACATTTTGTCAGTTTTGCTTGATTAAGTCTTTTTTAAATTGTATGTTTTTCATTTTCACAGTTTCATTTGTGTCAATTTTGCTAGTTTTTCGTCATTTTGATTTTTGTAAGAATGTCAGATTGTCAATTCATTTGTCAGGTTGTTTATTTTAGTCCTTTTCATATTTAAGTTTTTTCATTTTTCAGATTTACATTTTCACAGTTTTGACAGTTTCGTTTTGTTAATTTGCTATATTTCGTCAGTTTGATATTGTAATATTTCAGTTTGTCAATTACATTTTGTCAGTTTGCTTGTTTAGGTCATTTTCAAAAAGGTCGAAATTTTTTCATTTTCACTGTTTTCATTTCGTCAATTTGCTAGTTTTCGTCAATTTGATATTGTAGAATGTCAGATTGTCAGTGTCATTTTTGTCAGGTTGTTAGTTTTAGTCATTTTCATATTGAAAGTTTGTCATTTTGCCCGATTGTCAATTTTCCTCAGTTTAGACAATTTCATTTTGTTAATTTGCTTGTTTTTCCGTCAGTTTGATATAGGTATATTGTTTCTTTTGTCATTACGCATATTGACAGTTTGCTTGTTTTTAAGTCAGTTTCAGTTATCAGTTTTTCATTTCACAGTTTTTCATTTTGATCAATTTGCTAGTTTTTGGTCAGTTTGATAATGTAATATTGTTAGTTTTTCAAATAACATTTTGTCAGTATGCGCTTGTTAAGTCTTTTTCAAATGGGATGTTTTTCATTTTTAAAACATTTTTCATTTTGTCCATTTTGCTGCGCTTTTCGTCCGTTTGATTTTGTAAGATTGTCAGATTGTCAATTGCATTTTGTCAGGTGTTAGTTTTAGTCATTTTTCATATTGTTAATTTGTTATTTTTCAGATTTTTTTATATTCACAGTTTGACAGTTACATTTTGTCAATTTGGCTAGTTACGCGTCATTTGATTTGTAAGATTGTCCCTGATTGTTAAATTGCATTTTTGTCAGGTTGTTAGTCTTAGTCATTTCAAATTGTAGTGTTGTCATTTGTCAGATTTTCATTCACAGTTTGGACCAGTTTTCGGATTTTGTCAATTTGCTATGTTTTCGTAGTTTGATAATTGTAATATTGTCAGTTTTGTCAACAAACATTTTTGTCAGTTTGCTTGTTAAAGTCATTTTCAAGTTGTCAAGTTTTTATTTCACAGTTTTTTCATTTTGTCATTTAAATAAATAATAAATAATTGTATTTAATCCCTATCCACTCAGTTATATAACTGATTTTCAGTGGAGGACTTTAAATCAAGCGACCGAAGCCAACCTTGTATGCCCCGAACGCAATCTACGAGTGAGCGATAACCAACCAAAGATCGATTTTTTATTTATGGGGGGGGAGGAAGGGGAGGGAAATACAGGCAATCAGTGGTATGACAGTGCGAACACCCGCGAGTTTTGCGTCATTTGATATTGTATATGGTCAGTTTTGTCAATAACATTTTGTCAGTTTTGCTTGATTAAGTCTTTTCAAATTGTATGTTTTTCATTTTCACAGTTTTCATTTTGTCAATTTTGCTAGTTTTCACCAGTTTGATTTTGTAAGAATGGCATAATTTGTTAATTGCCATTTTGTCAGGTTCTTAGTTTTATTAATTCATTTCATATTGTAAGTTTGTCATTTTGTCTGATTTTCATTTTCACGGTTTGACAGTTTCATTTTGTCAATTTTGCTAGTTTTTTGTAAGTTTGATTTTTGGAAGAATGCATTGTCTATTGCATTTTTGTCAGGTTGTTATTTTAGTCTTTTCATATTGTAAGTTTGGTCATTTTGTCTGATTTTCATTTCCAAAGTTTGACTTTTCATTTTTTGTATTTCTAGTATTCGTCAGTTTTGATAAGTGGGTGAAGATTGGGTCAGTTTTTGTCAATGACTCTGTGGTTGTCAGAGTTTGCTTGTTTAGTCTTTTTCAAATACGTATCCAATTTGGTTCATTTTCACAGTTTCATTTTGTCATTGGGCTAGTTTTTCTCAGTTTGTATCTCATAATTTTGGTAAGATGTCAGATTGTTCAATGCATTTTTGCCAAGGTTGTTATTTTATTCATTTTCATATTGTAAGTTTGTCAATTTGTCGATTTTCATTTTCCACAGTTTGAACAGTTTTCATTTTGTAATTTTGGCTAGTTTTTGTAAGTTTGATTTTGTAAGATGTCAGATTGTCTATTGCATTTTGTCAGGTTGTTAGTTTTAGCTCATTTTTTTCATATTGTAAGTTTGTCATTTGTCAGATTTACATTTCACAGTTTGACAGTTTCATTTTGTTAATGTGCTAGTATTCGTCAGTTATTTTTAATATTGTCAGTTAGTCAATACATTTTGACAGTTTGCTTTGGCCTTTAGTCTTTTTTCAAATTTCAGTTTTTCATTTTCACAGTATCATTTTTGTCAATTTTGCTAGTTTTCGTAAGTTTGATAGTGTAATAATGTCAGATTGGCAATTGCATTTGTCCGTTGTTAGTTTTAGTCATTTCATATTGTAAGTTTGTCATTTGTCACTTTTCATTTTCCACAGTTTGAAGTTTTGATTTTGTTAATTTGCTAGTTTTCGTTAGTTTTGATATTGTCATATTTGTCCGTTTGTCCTTAACATTTAGGTCAGTTGGCTTGTTTAGTCATTGTTCAAGTTGTCCATTTTTTTCAATTTCACAGTTTCATTTTGTCAATATTGCTAGTTTTCATCAGATTGTCAATTGGCATTTTTTCCAGGTTGTTAGTTTTAGTCCATTTTTCATATTGTAAGTTTGTCATTTTGTCAGTTTTTAATTTTCAAATTTTGACAGTTTGATTTGTAATTTGCTATTTTCGTTAGGTTTGATTTTGTAATATTTTCAGTTTGTCAATAACTATTTGTACAGTTTGCTTGTTTAAAGTCATTTCAAGTTGTCAGTTTTTTCATTTTCAACCAGTTCATTTTGTCAATTTGCTATTTTCATCAGTTTGATTTTTGTAAGAATGTCAGATTGTCAATTGCTTTTGTCAGGTTGTTATTTTTACTTCATTTCCATTCATATTGTTATTGTTGTCATTTTGTCAGATTTTCATTTCACATTTTCACAGTTTCATTTTGTCAATTTGCTAGTTTTCGTCATTTTTGATATTGTAATAATGTCAATTGTCATTGCATTTTGTCAGGTTGTTAGTTTTAGTTATTTTCATATTGAAAGTTTGTCATTTGTCAGTTTTTCATTTTCACAGTTTGACATTTTGATTTTGTTAAATTGCTAGTTTTCTTTAGTTTGATATTGTAATATTGTCAGTTTGTCTTTAAACTTTTTGTCAGTTTGCTTGTTTTAGTCATTTCAAGTTGCAGTTTTTCATTTCCAGTTTCATTTTGTAATTTTGCTAGTTTTTGTCAGTTTTTGATTTTGTAAGAATGTCAGATTGTCTTTTGAAATTTTGTCGGGTTGTTAATTTTAGTCATTTTCATATTGTAAGTTTGTCATGATTCAGATTTTATTGTCACAGTTTGACAGTTTTCATTTTGTTAATTTGCTAGTTTTTCTTTCAGTTTAAATTTTGTAAGAATGTCCAGATTGCCAATTGCATTTGTCAGGTTGTTAGTTTTATTCATTTTCATATTGTAAGTTTTGTCATATTGTCAGATTTTCATTTCCACAGTTTGACAGTTTCATTTTGTTAATTTGCTAGTTTTCGTCAGTTTGATATTGTAATATTGTCAGTTTGTAAATAACTTTTTGGGCATTTTTGCTTGTTGTAGTCTTTTCAATTTGAAGTTTTTCCATTTTCACATTTTTCATTTTGTCAATTTGCTACTTTCGTCAGTTTGATATTGTTTAAGACTGTCAGATTGTAAATTGCATTTTGTCAGGATGTTAGTTTAGTCATTTTCATATTGTAAGTTTGATATTTGTCAGTTTTTCATTTTTCACAGTTTGACAGTTTGATTTTGTTAATTTGCTAGTTTTCGTTAGTTGATATTGTAAATTGTAAAGTTTGTCATTAACATTTGTCAGTTTGCTTGTTTTGGGCCCATTTCAAGTTGTCAGTTTTTCATTTTCACAGTTCATTTGTCAAATTTGCTAGTTTTCGTAAAGTTTATTTGAAGAATGTCAGATTGTAAAATTTGCATTTTTCCGGTTTGTTAGTTTTTTTCATTTTCTTATTTAATTTTGGGTCATTTTGTCAGATTTTCATTTCACAGTTTGAAAGTTAATTTTGTCAATTTGTAAGTTTTCGTATTTGATTGGAAGAAGTCTGATTGTCATTGCATTTTGTCAGGTTGTTAGTCTTAGTTTTTCATATTGTAATTGTCATTTTGTCAAGATTTTCAATTTTCACAGTTTGACAGTTTCATTTTGTTAATTTGCTAGTTTTCGTCAGTTGAATTGTAATTTTGTCAGTTTGTCAATAACATTTTGTCATTTTTGATTGTTTTAGTCATTTTCAAATTGAAATTTTTTTCATTTTCACAGTTTCAGTTTGTCAATTTCCCTAGTTTTCGAAAGTTTGATATTGTAATAATGTCAGATTGTCAATTGCATTTTGTCAGGTTGTTAGTTTTAGTCTTTTTTTCATATTGTAGTTTGTCATTTTTGTCAGTTGTTCATTTTCACAGTTTGACATTTTGATTTTGTTAATTTGCTAGTTTTCGTTAGTTTGATATTGAATATTGTCAGTTTGTCAAAAACATTTTGTCAGTTTCTTGATAAGTCTTTTTAAAATTGTATGTTTTTAAATTTCACAGTTTCATTTTGTCAATTTGCTAGTTTTCGTCAGTTTGATATTGTAAGAATGTCAGATTGTCAATTGCTTTTTGGGTTGTTATTTTTAGTCATTTTCTTTATTGATAGTTTGTCTTTTTGTCAGATTTTCTTTTTCTCAGTTTGACAGTTTCATTTTGTTAATTTGCTAGTTTTCGTCAGTTTGATATTGAAATATTGTCATTTTGTCAAAAACATTTTGTCAGTTTGCTTGTTTTAAAGTCTTTTCAAATTGTCGGTTTTTTATTTTCACAGTTTCATTTTGTCAATTTTGGGCTACTTTTCGTCAGTTTGATATTGTTAGAATGTCAGATTGTCAATTGCATTTTGTCAGGATGTTAGTTTTAGTCATTTTCATATTGTAAGTTTGATATTTGTCAGTTTTTCATTTTCACAGTTTGACAGTTTGATTTTGTTATTTTGCTATTTTTCCCGTTAGTTTGATATTGTAATATTGTCATTTGTCATAACATTTTGTCAGTTTGCTTGATTAAGTCTTTTTCAAATTGTATTTTTTTTCATTTTAAACAGTTTCATTTTGTAAATTTTGCTAGTTTTCGTCAGTTTCATTTTGTAAAAATGTCAGATTGTCAATTGCATTTTGTCCGGTTGTTAGTCTTAGTCATTTTGATATTGTAAGTTTGCCCTTTTGTCAGATTTTCATTTTCACAGTTTGACAGTTTCATTTTGTCAATTTGCTAGTTTTCGTCATTTGATTTTGTAAGAATGTCAGTTTGTTAATTGCATTTGCCCAGGTTGTTATTTTTTATTCATTTTTCATATTGTATTTTTTGTCATTTTGTCTGATTATCATTTTCACAGTTTGACAGTTTCATTTTGTAATTTTGCTAGTTTTTGTTAGTTTGATTTTGTAAGAATGTCTTTTTATATGTTTTTATTTAATAATGTCTATTGCATTTTGTCGGGTTTGTTAGTTTTAGTCAATTTCATATTGTAAGTTTGCCCATTTTGTCAAAATTTACATTTTCACAGTTTGACAGATTCATTTTTTTTTAATTTGCTTGTATTCGTCAGTTAGATATTGTAATATTGTCAGTTAGTCAATTACATTTTGACATTTTGCTTGCTTTAGTCTTTTTCAAATTGTCAGTTTTTTCATTTCACATTTTCATTTTGTCAATTTGCTATTTTTTCGTAAGTTTGATATTGTAATAATGTCAGATTGTCAATTGCATTTTGTCCAGGTATTTAGTTTTAGTCATTTTCATATTGTAAGTTTGTCATTTGTCACTTTTTCATTTTCACAGTTTGACAGTTTGATTTTTTTTAATTTGCTAGTTTTCGTTAGTTTGATATTGTAATATTGTCAGTTTGTCATTATCATTTTGTCAGTTTTGCTTGTTTTAGTCATTTTCAAGTTGTCAGTTTTTCAATTTCACAGTTTCATTTTGTCAATTTGCTAGTTTTCGTCAGTTTGATATTGTAAGAATGTCAGATTGTCAATTGCATTTTGTCTGTTATTTTTAGTCATTTTCATATTGAAAGTTTGTCATTTTGCCAGTATTTTCATTTTCTCAGTTTTGACAGTTTCATTTTGTCAATTTGCTAGTTTTCGTCAGTTTGATTTTGTAAGATTGTCAGATTGTCAATTGCATTTTGTCAGGTTTTTGTAGTTTAGTCATTTTCAAATTGTAATTTTTTCATTTTGTCAGATTTTCATTTTCACAGTTTGACAGTTTCATTTTGTCCAATTTGCTAGTTTTCGTCAGTTTGATATTGTAATATTGTCAGTTTTGTCAATAACATTTTGTCAGTTTGCTTGTTTAAGTCTTTTTCAAATTGAAAGTTTTTCATTTTTACAGTTTCATTTTGTCAATTTGCTAGTTTTCGTCAGATTGCCCAATTGCATTTTTGTCAGGTTGTTTTATTTTTTAGTGATTTTCATATTGTAAGTTTGTGATTTTGTCAGTTTTTAATTTTCACAGTTTGACAGTTTGATTTTGTTAATTTGCTATTTTCGTTAGTTTGATATTGTAATATTGTCAGTTTGTCAAAACATTTTGTCAGTTTGCTTTTTTTAAAGTCATTTTCAAGTTGTCAGTTTTTCTTTTTCACATTTTTCATTTTGTCAATTTAAATAAAAAAATAAATAAATTGAAATTTAGAGTCTATCCACTCAGTTATATAACTGATTTTCAGTGGAGGACTTTAAATCATAACGACCAAGCCACCTTGTAGGCCCCGACGCAATCGACGTGAGTGATAACCAACCATAGATCGATTTTTTTTAGGAAAAGGAAATATATAGCAATCAGTGGTATGGACAGTGCGAACACCCGCTAGTTTGCGTCAGTTTGATATTGTAATATTGTCAGTTTTTTCAAAAAACATTTTGTCAGTTTGCTTGATTAAGTTCTTTTTCAAATTGTATGTTTTTCATTTTCACAGTTTCATTTTGTCAATTTGCTAGTTTTCATCAGTTTGATTTGTAAGAATGTCAGATGTTATTGCTTTGTCAGGTTGTTAGTTTTAGTCATTTTTATATTGTAAGTTTGTCATTTTGTCAGATTTACATTTTCACAGTTTTTACAGTTTCATTTTGTTAATTTGCTAGTTTTTGTCAGTTTGATTTTGTAATATTGTCAGTTTGTCAATAACATTTTTTTCAGTTTGCTTGTTGTAGTCATTTTCAAATTTGAAAGTTTTTTATTTTCACAGTTTCATTTTGTAATTTTGCTAGTTTTCGTCAGTTTGATTTTGTAAGAATGTCAGATTGTCAATTGCATTTTGTCAGGTTGTTAGTTTTAGTCATTTTCATATTGAAAGTTTGTCATTTTGTCAGATTTTCATTTTCTCAGTTGACAGTTTCATTTTGGGTTTAAATTTTCTAGTTTTTCGTCAGTTGATATAGTAATATTGTCAGTTTGTCAATAACATTTTGTCAGTTTGCTTGCTTTAGTCTTTTTCAAATTGTCGGTTTTTTATTTTCACAGTTTCATTTTGTCAATTTGCTAGTTTTTGTTAGTTTGATTTTGTAAGAATGTCAGATTGCCAATTGCATTTTGTCAGGTTGTTAGTTTTAGTCATTTTCATATTGTAAGTTTGTCATATTGTCAGATTTTCATTTTCACAGTTTGACAGTTTCATTTTGTTAATTTGCTACATTTTCGTCAGTTTGACTTTGTAATATTGTCAGTTTGTCAATAACATTTGTCAAGTTTGCTTGTTTTAGTCATTTTCAATTTGTCAGTTTTTTCAATTTCACAGTTTCATTTTGTAATTTTGCTATTTTTTTGTCAGTTTGATTTTGTAAGAATGTCAGATTGCCAATTGCATTTTGTCAGGTTGTTAGTTTTTAGTCATTTTCATATTGTAAGTTGTCATATTGTCAGATTTTCTTTTCACAGTTTGACACTTTTCATTTGTCAAATTTGCTGTTTGTGTCAGTTTTTGATTTGGTAAAGAATGTCATATTGTCAATTGGCATTTTGTCAGGGTTGTAATTCATTTTCATATGTAATTTGTCTTGTTGTCAGATTTCATTTCCACAGTTTGCAGTTCCATTTTGGTTAATTGCTATTTTTCGTTAGTTTGATATTGAAATTTGTCAGGTTTGTCCAAAAACATTTTGTTCAGTTTGCTTGATTAAGTCTTTTTACAATTGTTATGTTTTTTCAATTTCACAGTTTTCATTTGTAATTTCTAGTTTTCGTCAGTTTGATTTTGTAAATGTCTGATTGTCAATTGCCTTTTGTCAGGTTGTAGTTTTAGTCATTTTCATATTGTAATTTTTTTCATTTTGTCAGATTTACATTTTTCACAGTGACAGTTTCATTTGTTAATTTGCTAGTATTCTCCTTTTGATATTGTAATATTGTCAGTTTGTCAATTACATTTGTCAGTTTTGCTTGTTTATGTCCATTTTCAATTTCTAATTTTTCATTTTCACTGTTTCATTTTTGGGGGGGGGGGGTACGATTTGCTAGTGTTTCGTCAGTTTGATATGTAAGAATTCCAGATTGTCAATTGCATTTTGTCAGTGTTAGTTTTAGTCCATTTCATATTGAAAGTTTGTCATTTTGTCAGATTTTCATTCTCAGTTTGACGTTCATTTGTTAATTTGATAGTTTCGTCATGTTTTGATATATAATATTGTCAGTTTGATCAAGACAATTTTGTCAGTTTGCTTGTCTTAGTCTTTTTCAAATTGTCGGTTTTTTATTTTCTCAGTTTTATTTTGTCAATTTGCTAGTTTTTGTCAGTTTGATTTTGTAAGAATGTCAGATTGTCTATTGCTTTGTCATGTTGTTAATTTTAGTCATTTTCATATTGTAAGTTTGTCAATTTTGTCAGATTTTTATTGTCACAGTTTGACAGTTTATTTTTAGTTAATTTGCTAGTTTTCGTCGTTTATTTTGTAAGAAGTCAGATTGCCAATTGCATTTTGTCAGTTGTTAGTTTTTATTCCATTTCATATTGTAGTTTGTCATATGTCAGATTTTGCTTTTCACAGTTTGCCAGTTTCATTTTGTCATTTTGCTTGTTTTGTCAGTTGATTTGGTAGAATGTCATATGTAATATGCAATTTTGTCAGGGTTGTAAGTCTTAGTCCTTTTCATATTGTAAGTTTGTCATTTTGTCCAGATTTCATTTTCCACAGTTTGACAGTTTCATTTTGTTATTGCTAGTTTTCGTCAGTTTGATATTGTAATATTGTCAGTTGTCAATACAATTTTGGCAGTTTCGCTTGTTGTAGTCATTTTCAAATGTGAAAGTTTTTTCATTTTCACAGTTTCATTTGTCAATTTGCTACGTTTCGTCTTTATTTTTGTAAGAATGTCAGATTGTCAATGTGCATTTTGTCAGGTTGTTAGTTTTGTCATTTTCATATTGTAAGTTTGTCATTTTGTCAGTTTTTCATTTTTCACAGTTTGACAGTTTTGATTTTTGTTAAATTTTGCTAGTTCGTAATTTGATATTGTAATATTGTCGTTGTCAATAACATTTTGTCAGTTTGCTTGTTTTTAGTCATTTTTCAAGTTGTTCAGTTTTTCAATTCACAGTTTCATTTTGTAATTTTGCTAAAGTTTTTGTCAGTTGGATTTTGTAATATTGTCAGATATGTCCCTATTGCATTTTGTCAGGTGTTTAATTTTAGTGCATTTTCCTATTGTAAGTTTGTCATGATGTCAGATTTTTATTGTCACAGTTTTACAGTTTTTACTTTTGTTAATTTGCTAGTTTTTCGGCATGTTTGATTTTGTAAGAAGTGTCATATTGCACTGGGATTTTGTCAGGTTGTTAGTTTTAGGGTCATTTCATATTGTTAAGTTTGTCATATTGTCAATTTTATTTTCACAGTTGACACTTTCATTTTGGGGGGTCAATTTGCTTGTTTTTGTCAGTTGATTTGGTAAGAAATGTCATATTGTCCATTGCATTTTGTCAGTGTTGTAAGTCATTTCATATTTGTAAGTTTGTCATTGTGTCAGATTTTCATTTTCCGACAGTTTGTACAGTTTCATTTTGTTAATTTGCTAGTTTTCGGGGGGGGGGGGGTCATTTTGATATTGTTATATTGTCAGTTTGTCAATAACATTTTTGCAGTTTGCTTGTTGTAGCATTGTTCAATTGAAAGTTTTGAATTTTCACAGTTTCAATTTGTCATTTGCTACTTTTCGTACAGTTTGATATTGTTAGAATGGTCAGATTGTCAATTGCTTTTGTCAGGATGTTGTGTTTTAGTCCATTTTCATATTTGTTAAGTTTGATATTTGTCATTTTTCATTTCCCAGTTTTGACGAGGTTTGATTTTGTTAATTTGCTATTTTCGTTAGTTTGACATATGTAATATTGTCAGTTTGTCATTAACATTTTGTCAGTTATGCTGTTTTAGTCATTTGCAAGTTGTCAGTTTTCATTTTCACAGTTTCATTTTGTCATTTGCTAGTTTTTCGTCAGTTTCATTTTGTAAGAATGTCAGATTGATCAAATGCATTTTGTCCGGTTGGTTAGTTTTATTCATTTTCATATTGTAAGTTTGTCATTTTGTCAGATTTTCCTTTTTCACAGTTTGACCGTTTTTATTTTTTTTAATTTGCTAGTTTTCGTCAGTTTAGATTTGGTAAGAAGGCTGATTGTCTAATGCTTGTGATCAGGTTGTTAGTCCTTAGTATTTTCATATTGTAAGTGTAATTTTGTCAGATTTTCATTTTACAAAAACAGTTTGACAGTTTCTTTTGTTAATTTGCTAGGTTTTCGTCAGTTTGATATGTATATTGTCAGTTTGTCATACATTTTGTCAGTTTGATTGTTTTTAGTCATTTTCAAATTGAAAGTTTTTCATTTCACAGTTTCAGTTTTGTCAATTTGCTAGTTTTCGTAAGTTGTATTGTATAATGTCAATTGTCAATTGCAATGTTGTCAGTTTTGTTTAGTTTTATCAGTTTCATTTGGAAGTTTGTCCATTTTGTCATTTGTTCATTTTCACAGTTGACAGTTTTGATTTTGTTTAATTTGCTGAGTTTTCGTTAGTTTTATATTGAAATATTGTCGTTTGTCTAAAACATTTTGTCAGTTTTCTTGATTAAGTCTTTTAAAATTTGTATGTTTTTCAATTTCACAGTTTCATTTTGTTAATTTTGCGTAGTTTTCGTCAGTTGAGTTTGTAAGAAATGGTCAATTGTCAATTCATTTTGTCAGGTTGTTGTTTTAGTCATTTTCATATTGTAAGTTTTTCATTTTGTCAGATTTACATTTTCACATTGACAGTTTGCATTTGTGTTAATTTGCTAGTATTCGTCAGTGTTGATATTGTAATATTGTCGTTTTGTCAATTACTTTTTGTCTGTTTGCTTGTTTATTCATTTTCAAATTCTAATTTTTTCATTTTCCGTGTTTTCATTTTGTCATTTGGCTAGTTTTTCGTCAGTTGATATTGTAAGAATGTCAATTGTCAATGCATTTTGTCAAGGTTGTTAGTTTTAGTCATTTCATATTGAAGTTTGTCATTTGTCAGATTTTCATTTTCCTCAGTTGACAGTTTCATTTGTTAATTGCTAGTTTTCGTCAGTTGGATATAGTAATATTGTCCAGTTTGTCATAACATTTTGTCAGTTTGCTTGCTTTAGTCCTTGTTCAAATTGTCGGTTTTTTATTTTCACCGTTTTCATTTTTGTCATTTGCTAGTTTTCGTCAGTTTGATTTGAGTAGCAGAATGTCAATTGCATTGTGGTCAGTTGTTAGCTTAGTCATATTCATATTGTAAGTTTGTTATTTTAGTCAGATTTTTCAATTTCACAGTTTGGAACAGTGTCTTTTGTATTTTGCTAGTTTTTGTCAGTTTGATTTTGTAAGAATGTCAGATTGTCTTATTGCATTTTGTCAGGTTGTGAATTTTAGTCATTTTTTTTTTTTTTTTTTTTTTTTTTTGTTTTTCATATTGTAATTTGTCATTTGTCAGATTTTATTGTCCAGTTTGACAGTTATCATTTTGGTTAATTTGCTAGTTTCCGTCAGTTTTAATTTTGTAAGGAGTCGATTGCCAATTGCATTTTGTCAGGTTGTTGTTTTTAGTCATTTTCATTGTAAGTTTGTCATATGTCAGATTTTCATTTCACAGTTTGACACTTTCATTTTGTCAATTTGCTTGTTTTGTCAGTTTGATTATGGTAAGAATGTCATATTGTCATCGCATTTTGTCCAGGGTGTAAGTCTTAGTCATTTTCACTATTGTAAGTTTTGTCATTTTGTCAGATTTCATTTCCACAGTTGGACAGTTTTCATTTTGTTATTTGCTAGTGTTTGTCGGTGCAGTTTGATATTGTAAATATTTGTCAGTTTTGTCAATAACATTTTGGCATTCGCTTGGTGTGTCATTTCATATTGTAAGTTTTTCATTTTCTCAGTTTCCTTTTGTCAATTTGTCTACTGTGTGCTCAGTTTGATTTGTAAGAATGTCTAGATTTGTCCAATTGCATTTGTCCATTTGTTAGTTTTAGTCATTTCATATTGTAGTTTGTCATTTGGTCAGTTTTTTCATTTCACAGTTTGACAGTTTGATTTTGTAATTTGCTAGTTTTCGTAAGTTTGATATTGTAATATTGTCAGTTTGTCAATAACATTTTGTCATTTGCATTGTTAAGTCATTTCAGTTGTCAATTTGCTAGTTTGCGTCAGTTTTGATATTGTATTATTGTCATTTTGTAAAAAAAAAAAAAAAAAAAAAAAAATAACATTTTGTCAGTTGCTTTAATAGTCTTTTTCAATTGTATGTTTTCACATTTTCACGTTTTTCAGTTTGCATTTAGCTAGTTTTCGTCAGTTTGATTTTGTAGACTGTCAGATTGTTCATTGCATTTTTGTCAGCGTTGTTAGTTTTAGTCATTTTCATATTGTAAGTTTGTCTTTTGTCAGATTTTTCTTTCACCGTTTGACAGTTTCTTTTGTCAATTTGCTATTTTTCTCGTTTGATATTGTAATATTGTCAGTTTGTCAATAACATTTTTGTCAATTGCTAGTTTTTCGTCAGATTGTCATTGCATTTTGTCAGGTTTAGTTTGAGTAATTTTTATAATTGTAAGTGTCATTTTGTCAGTTTTTTTCATTTTTCCACAGTTTGACAGTTTGAATTTTGTTAATTTGTAGTTTTTTGTCGCTGTTTGATATTGTAATATTGTCAGTTTGTCATAACATTTTGTCAGTTTGCTTGTTTAAGTCATTTCAAGTTGTCAGTTTTTCATTTTCACAGTTTCCCATTTGGGGGCCACAATTTGTAGTTTGCGTCAGTTTTGATATTGTCTATTGCAGTTTTGTCTATAACATTTTGTTCAGTTGCTTGATTAAAGTCTTTTTCAAATGTAATGTTTTTTTCATTTTCACAGTTTCATTTTGGGGGGGGCAATTTGCTATTCGTAAAAAGTTTGAATTGGTAAGAAATGTCAGATTGTCAATTGCATTTGTAAGGTTGTTAGTTTTAGTCATTTTCATATTGTAAGTTTTCATTTGTCAGATTTACATTTCCAGTTTGACAGTTCATTTTGTTAATTTGCTCAGTTTTCGTCATTTTGATATAGAGTATATTGTCATTTGTCAGTGAAAATTTTGCCAAGTTCGCTTGCTTAGTCCCTTTTTCAAATGGTCAGTTTTTCCTTTTCACAGTTTTCATTTTGTCAAATTTGCTAGTTTTCGTCAGTTGATTTTGTACAGATGTCAGATTGTCAATTGCTTTTGTCAGGGTTTTAGTTTAGTCTTTTCATATTGTAAGTTGTTTGTCATTTTGTCAGATTTACTTTTCACTGTTTTGACCAGTTTTTCTTTTGATTTAAATTTGCTAGTATTCTTCATTTAGATATTGTAATATTGTCAGTTAGTCCATTTACTTTTGACAGTTTGCTTGTTTTAGTCATTTTCAAATTCTAATTTTTTCATTTTCACAGTTTTCTTTTGTCATTTGCTAGTTTTCGTCTGGTTTGATTTTGTAAAGAATGTTCATAATGTCAATTTCATTGTGTCAGGTGTTCGCTTTAAGTCATATTCTATCGTAGTTTGTTATTTTGTCAGATTTTCAATTTCACAGTTTTTGACAGTTTCTTTTGTAATTTTGCTATTTTTGTCAGTTTGATTTTGTAATAATGTCATTGTCTATTGCATTTTTGTCAGGTTTTAATTTCTAAGTCATTTTCATCTGTAAGTTGTCTTTTGTCAGATTTTATTTGTCACAGTTTGACTAGTTTCATTTTGTTAATTTGCTAGTTTTCGTCAGTTTGATTTTGTAAGATGTCAGATTGTCCATTGCATTTTGTCAGGTTGTTAGTTTTAGTCATTTTCATATTGTAAGTTTGTCATATTGTCATATTTTCATTTTCACAGTGTTGCACTTGCATTTTGTCATTTTGCTTGTTTTTGGTCATTTGTTTGTAGAAATGTCATATTGTCATATGGCATTTTGTCAGGTTTGTAAGTCTTAGTCATTTTCTATTGTAAGTTTTTCATTGTGTCAGATTTTCATTTCCACAGTTCGACAGTTTCATTTGTTATTTGCTAGTTTTTCGTCAGTTTGATATTGTAATATTGTCCGTTTGTCAATAACCTTTTGGCAGTTTTGCTTGTTTGTAGTCATTTTCAAATTGATAGTTTTTTTCATTTTCACAGTTCATTTTGTCATTTTGCTACTTTCGTCGTTGTATTGTTAGAATGTCAGATTGTCAATTGCTTTTTGTCAGGATTTTAGTTTTAGTCATTTTCATATTGTTAGTTTTGTTTTGTTGAGTTTTTCTTTTCCACAGTTTTGACAGTTTGTATTTTGTTATTTGCTAGTTTGCGTCAGTTTGATAATGGTATATTGTCAGTTGTGTCATAACATTTTGTGCAGTTTGCCACAGGGGGGGATTAGTCTTTTTCATTGTATGTTTTTCATTTTCACCGTTTTTTTTGTCATTTGCTATTTTTTCGTCATTTCCTTGTTGTGATGTCAGATTGTTCCCAATGCTTTTGTCCGGTTTTAGTTTTATTCATTTTCATTTGTAAGTTGTCCATTTTGCAGATTTTTCTTTTCACAGTTTTGACAGTTTACATTTTTGTCAATTTGCTTAGTTTTTCGTCATTTGATTTGGTAAGAATGTCTGATTGTCTTGCATTTTGTCAGGTGTTAGTCTTAGTCATTTTCATATGTAGAGTTTGTCATTTTGTCAGATTTTCATTTTCACGTTTGACAGTTTTCATTATGTTAATTTGCTAGTTTTTCGCAGTTTGATATTGTAATATTGTCAGTTTGTTCATAACATTTGTCAGTTTGCTTGTTTTTAGTCATTTCAATGAAAGTTTTTTTCATTTTCACAGTTTCATTTGTCAATTTGCAGTTTTCGTAAGTTTGGATATTGTAATAATGTCAGGATTGTTCAATTGCATTTTGTCAGGTTGTTAGTTTTAGTCCTTGTCAATATTGTAAGTTTGTCCATTTGTCAGTTTTTCATATTTTTCACAGTTTGAAGTTTGATTTTGTTTAATTGCTTATAGTTTTTCGTTAGTTTGATATGAAATATTGGCAGTTTGTCACAAACTTTTGTCATTTGCTTATTAAGTCTTTTTAAAATTGTATGTTTTTCAATTTCCCAGTTTCATTTTGTTTAATTTGCTAGTTTGCGGGGGGGGGGGGGGGAAGTTTGATTTGTAAGAATGGTCAGATTGTCATTTGCATTTTGTCAGGTTGTTAGTTTTTAGTCATTTTCATAATGTAAGTTTGTCATTTGTCAGTATTTTCATTTTCTCAGTTTGGACAGTTTCATTTTGTTTAATTTGTAGTTTTCGCAGTTGATATAGTAATTGTCAGTTGTCAATAACAATTTTGTCCGTTTGCTTGCTTAGTCTTTTTCAATGTCCGGTTTTTTATTCACAGTTTTCTTTTGTCATTTGCCTAGTTTTCGTCAGTTTGATTTTAAGTATGTCAGAATGTCATTGCATTGTTCAGGTTGTTGCTTTTAGTCCATATTCATATTGTAAGTTTGTTATTTTGTCAGATTTTCAATTTCACCAGTTTGACAGTGTCATTTTGTACTTTTGCTAGTTTTTGTCATTTTGATTTTGTAAGAATGTCAGATTGTCTATTGCATTTTGTCAGGTTGTTAATTTTAGTCATTTTCATATTGTATTTGTCATTTTGTCAGATTGGTTTATTGTCATCAGTTTCCAGTTTCATTTTGTTAATTTGCTAGTTTTCGTCAGTTTTATTTTGTAAGAATGTCAGATTGCCAATGCATTTTGTTCAGTTTTATAGTTTTAGTCATTTCATATTGTAAGTTTTGTCATTATTGTCAGATTTTTCATTTTCACAGTTTTGATACTTTCATTTTTGGTCATTTGCTTGTTTTTGTCAGTTTGATTTGGTAAGAATGTCTATTGTCACATTGCATTTTGTCAGGGTTTGTAAGTCTTAGTCCTTTCATATTGTAAGTTGTCATTTTTGTCAGATTTCATTTCCACAGTTTGACAGTTTCATTTTGTTAATTTTGCTAGTTTTTCGTCGTTGGATATTGTAATTTGTCCAAGTTTTATCAATAACATGTTGGCATTTGCTTGTTGTAGTCATTTTCAATTGAAAAGTTTTTCATTTTTCCCAGTTTCATTTTGTCATTGCTACTTTCTGATCATTTGATTGTGTAAGAATGTACTTGTCCAATTGCATTTTTGTCAGTTGTTAGTTTTTAGTCATTTCATAATTGGTAAGTTTGTCCATTTTGTCAGTTTTTCATTTCACAGTTTGACAGTTTGATTTTGTTAATTTGCTAGTTTTCGTAAGTTTGACTATGGAAATATTGTCATTTGTCAATAACATTTGTCAGTTTGCTTGTTTTAGTCAATTTCAAGTTGTCAATTTGCTAGTTTGCGTCAGTTTGATTTTGTTAGAATGTCAGATTGTCAATTGCATTTTGTCAGGTTGTTAGTTTTTGAGTCATTTTCATATTGTAAGTTTGGTATTTTCTCAGATTTTATTTTCACAGTTTGCCGTTTCAATTTGTCAATTTGCTATTTTTCGTCGTTTGATATTGTAATATTGTCAGTTGTCAATAACATTTTGTCACATTGCTAGTTTTCGTCAGATGTCATTGCATTTTGTCAGGTTGTTAGTTTTAGTAATTTTCATATTGTAATTTTGTCATTTTGGTCAGTTTTTTTCATTTTCCACAGTTTGACAGTTGATTTTGTTATTTGCTAGTTTTCGTCCTTTTGATATTGAATATTTCAGTTTGTCAATAACATTTTGTCAGTTTTGCTTGTTTAAGTCTTTTCAGTTGGTCAGTTTTTCATGTAGAAATTTTCATTTTGTCAATTTCTGAGTTTGCGTCAGTTGATATTGTATTTGTCAGTTTGTCTATAACTTTTGTCAGTTTGCTTGATAAGTCTTTTTCAAATTGTATGTTTTTCATTTTCACGTTTTTCATTTTTCATTGCTAGTTTTCGTCATTTGATTTGGTAAGAATGTCAGATTGTCCATTGCATTTTTGTAAGGTTGTTAGTTTTAGTCATTTTCATATTGTAAAAGTTATTGTCATTTTGTCAGATTTTACATTTTTCACAGTTTGACAGTTTTATTTTGTTAATTTGCTAGTATTCGTCAGTATGATATTGTAATATTGTCAGTTTGTCATTACTTTTTTGTCAGTTTGTTGTTTTAGTCATTTTCAAATTCAAATTTTTTCATTTTCATAATATTTTTTGTCTTTTTGTAGTTTTCGTCTTTTAATGAAGAATTTTCGTTTTGTCAATTGCATTTGTCGGGGGTTTATTTTTAGTCTTTTTTCATATTGAAAGTTTGTCTTTTGTCATTTTTCATTTCTCGTTTGACAGTTTCATTTTGTTAATTTGCTAGTTTTCGTCAGTTTGATATAGGTATATTGTCTTTTTTCAGTAACTTTTTTGACAGTTTGCTTGTTTTAGTTTTTTTCAATTGTCTTTTTTTTATTTTCACAGTTTTCTTTTGTCATTTAAATTTTTTCGTCATTTGATATTGAAAGAATGTCAGATTTAATTTGCATTTGTCCGGTTTTGTTAGTTTTTTATTCTTTTTCATATTTAAGTTTGTCATTTGTCAAGATTTTCTTTTTTCACAGTTTGACATTTACATTTTCAATTTTGCTCGTTTCGCTTTGTTTTGGGTAGAATGTCTGATTGAAATTTGCTTTTTGTAAGTTGTTAGTTTAGTTTTTCATTTTGAAATTTTCATATGCATTTTCTTTTCACAGTTTGACACTTTCATTTTGTCAATTTGCTTTTTTTTGCAGTTTGATTTGGTAAGAATGTCAATTGTCAATTGTTTTTTTCAGGGTTGTAAGTTTTAGTCATTTTTCATATTGTAATTTGTCATTGTGTCAGATTTTTATTCCACATTTTTGCGTTTCTTTTTGTTAATTTGCAATTTTTCGTCATTTTGATTTTGTTAAATGTCAGATTGTAAATTGCTTTTTGGTCGGGATGTTAGTTTTAGTCTTTTTATATGTAATTTTGATTTTTTGTCAGTTTTTTTTTTTCACATTTGACATTTTGTTTTTTAATTTGCTAGTTTCTTTTAGTTTGATATTGTAATTTTGTCATTTTTGTCAAAAACCTTTTTCATTTTTGCTTGTTTGTCATTTTAAGTGTCAGTTTTTTTTTCACAGTTTCATTTTTCAATTTGTATTTTGCGCATTTTTGATATTGTAATTTGTCATTTGTCAATAACATTTTGTCGTTTGCTTTTTTTAGTCATTTTAAAATTTGGGTTTTTTTTTTTTTTTTTTTTTAATTTTCATATTGTAAGTTTTCATTTTCCCGTTTTTTTCATTTGCATTTTTTTTTGATTTTTTTTGGTTTGAATTTTTAAAAAAATTTCATTTTTTTTATTTCTTTTTTAATTGTAAGTTTCTTTTGTAGTTTTACCCCTTTTTAACTTTTCATTTTTTAAATTTTTGTTTTTTTTGTTTTTTTAAAATTTTATTTTTAAAAAATTTTTTTTTTTTATTTTTTAAAAATTAAATTTTTTTTTTTTGTTTTTTTTAATTTCCTTTTGTTTTTTGGGGGGGGGGGTTTAATTTTTTTTTTTTTTTTATTTTTATTTTTTTTTTTTTTTTTTTATTTTCATTTTACATTTTTTTTTAATTTTTTTTCGTAGTTTGATTTGTAATTGTTTTGTAAATTTTTTGTCAGTTTTTTTAAAATTTAATTTAATTTGTATTTGGTCAGTTTTATTTTAAATTGCATTTTTTAATCTTTTTTGGTTTTTTTTAAGTATTTTAAAATTTGCTTTTTTTTCAATTTTCTTTTTTTCTTTTTTTTGTAATTTGTATTTTGGTTTCATTTTGTATTTTTTAAAGTTTTTTAAATTTTGGTTTTTTTTCCATTTCATTTTTAAATTTCATTTTTCCTTTTTTTTTAAGTTTCTTTTAATGATTGAAAGGTTTTTTTTGAAATTTTTTTTTTTTGTTTTTTTAAAAATTTTATTTTCCATTTACAGTTTTATTTTTTTAATTTGCAGTTTGGTCTTTGTTTATTTGTATTTTAATTTTTTTAGTTTGTTTTTTTCTTTTCAAATTAATTTTTTTTTTCAAAAAATTTTTTTTAATTTTTTTTTGTAATTTGTTTTTAAAAATTAGATTGCAATTCATTTTGTCGGGGTTGTTTTTTAGTCTTTTAAATTAAATTTTTTTTTTAATTTTTTTTTTTTTGGTTTTTTTATTTTGTTTTTTTGGATTATATTTTTTTTGTTTAAAAAATTTTTTTTTTCTTTTCTTTTTAATTTTTTTTCATTTTACAGTTTCTTTTTAATTTGCAGTTTTTTCAGTTTGATTTTTGGTTTTGGGTTTTTTTTTTGGTTTTTTTTTATTCTTTTCAATTTAAGTTTTCATTTTTAAATTTTTTTTAAGTTGCGTTAATTTTTTCCCCTTTTTTCCTTTTTCCTTTTGTTTGGGGTAAAATTTTTTTTGTAATTTGCATTTTGTCATTTTATTTTCTTTTAAATTTTTAAAATTTTTTTCTTTTTTTTAAAATTTATTTGTCAATTGTTTTTTTGTAGTTTGTTTTTTAAAATTATTTGTCAATTCTTTTTTGGGGGGTTGAACTTTTTTTTAATTTTTTTGAAGTTTTTTTTTTTTTTTTTTTTTTGAAGTTTTTTTTGTTAATTTGTTTTCTTTTTTTTTTTTAAAAATTTTGGGGTTTTTTAAATTTTTATTTTTTGTTTTATATTTTCTTTTTTTTTCCCCAAATTTTTTTTTTTTTTGGTCATTTTTTGTTTTTTTTTTAAAAATTTTTATTTGTTTTGTTTTTTTTTAAATTGTATTTTTTCATTTTTCCTTTTATTTGTTTTGTAGTTTTCCCAGTTTTTTTTAAAATTTATTTTGTAAAATGATTTTGCCCGGTTTTTTTTATTTTCAATTTTTTGTTTTTGTGTTTTTTTTTTCAAAATTAAATTTTTAATTGATTTTCCCTTTTTTTTAAGTTTGTTTTAATTTTTTGCATTTTAGTTTGTCATTTATTTTAATTTTTTTTTAAATTTTTTTGTTTTTTCATTTTTTTTTGTGTTTTTTTTTAAATTTAAATTTTTTTAATAAAATTTTGTATTTTTTTTCAAAAAAAGTTTTTTTTAATTTTAAATTTTTTTTCTTTTTTCTTTTAAAATTTTAAAAATTTTTAATTTTAAATTTTATTTGTAATTATTTTTTTTTGTTTTGTTTTTTATTTTTTTTTTTTAATTTTGATTTTGTTTTTTAAATTTTAAATTTTAAATTTGTTTTTTTTAAATTTTTTTTGAAAAATTTTGAAATTGTTTTGAAAAATTTTTAAATTTTTTTTTTAATTTTTTTGGGTTTTTTCTTTTTAATTTTTTTTTTCATTTGAAGTTTTTTTTTTTGTTTATTTTTCATTTGAATTTTTTTTTTTATTTAAAAAATTTTGTCAGTTTGTTTTTTTTTTTTTTTTTTTTTAAAAAAAAAAATTTTTTTATTTTTTTTTTTTTTAATTTTTGTATTTTGTCAGTTTTTTTTGGGCAGTTTTTTTTTTTAATTGTAGTTTTTTATTAATTTGTAAGTGTCAATTGCCAAGTTTTTTCTTTTATTTTATCTTATTTGTAATTTTTTTGTTTTTTTTTTTTTAAAAATTTGCTTTTTGGGTTTTGTTTTTTTTGGGGGGGTTGTAATTTGGTTTTTTTTGGGTTGTATTTTGTAAATTTTTTTTTTGGGAAATTTTTTTAATTTTAATTTCCCCGGGTTAATTTTATTTTTTTTTTAATTTCATTTTTTTTTGTTTTCTTTTTTTGGGTTTTTATTTTTTTTTAAATTTTATTTTTTGGTCATTTTATTTTAAAAAATTTGTCTTTTTTTTAAAAAAAATTTTTTTTCGTTAAATTTTTTTAAATTTTTTTTTTTTAAAAATTTTTTTTTTTTTCATTTTTTGGTTTTGTTTTTAAAATGTCAAAAATTTTTTTCTTTTTATTTTTGTCATTTTTATTTGTTTTTTTTTTTTTTTTTTAAAGTTTTAAATTTATTTTGTAATTTCTATACGTTTTGTATTTAATTTTAGTTTAATTTTTTGTATTTGTTTGTTTTGTCATTTTTTAAATTTAATTTTTTTTTTTCATTTTTTTTTTTTGAAATTTGCTTTTTTGTCTTTAATTGTAAAATTCAATTTTTTTTCTTTTTTTTCCCCGTTTGTTTTTTTTGTCATTTCATTTGGTTTTATTTTTAAATTTTTTATTTTTCTTTTGCTTTTCTTTTTTTAATTTTTTTTTTTGCTTTGATTTGTAAATGTCTTTTTGTAAATAAATTTTTTTTTGTTTTTTGTCATTTTCAAATTGAAAGTTTTTCATTTTAAATTTTTTTTAATTTTTTTTTTTTTTATTTGAAATTGTCAGTTGTAATTGTTTTGTCAGTTGTTATTTTTTTTTTTTTGTAATTTTTTTTTGTTTTTTCTTTTTTCACAGTTTCATTTTTTGTCATTTCTATTTTCGGTTTGATTTGAAATATTTCTTTTAAAAAATTTTCTTTTGTTGAAAATTTTTTTTTCTTTTTTGGTTTTTTTTTAAAAAATTTTTTTTTTTTTAATTTTTTTTTCGTCAGTTTGTTTTAAAAAATGTCTTTTGCAACATTTGTCGGGTTTTTTTTTTAGTCTTTTTCAATTTTTTTTTTTTTTTAGTTTCTTTTTATTCTTTTCAATTTAATTTTTTTTTTTTAATTTTTTTTTTTGTTTTTCCTTTTTTTTAATTTCTTTTTAAAATTTTTTTTTTTTGTTTTTGTTTTTTTTGAGGGTTTTATTTTAGTCTTTTTTTGTATTTGTTTTTTTCGTTTTTTTTTTAAACATTTTGATTTGATTTTGCATTTTTTTTTCTTTTTTTTTTTTTTTTAATTTTTTGAAAACATTTTAATTTGGGGATTGTTTTTTTTAAAATTGTTGTTTTTTAATTTCATTTTTCATTTTGTATTTGCTGTTTTTTTCATTTTTTTTTAAAATTTGGGTTCTTTTTTATTTGTTATTTTGTCATTTTATTTGTTTTTTCATTTTGCAATTTTTTTTTTTGGGGTTTTTTATTTTTTTTTTTGTATTTTTATTTGAATTTTTAATTTTCTTTGAAATTCATTTTGTTTTTTGGCTTGTTTTGCCCTTTTAATTTAAATTTTTTTCCTTTTTTTTTTTTCATTTTGCTTTTCAATTTTTTTTATTTGTTCATTTAATTGCATTTTGTCGGGTTTTTTTTTTTTTTTTAAAGTTTGTCTTTTAATTTTCTTTTCCCCATTTAAGTTTTCTTTTGTTTTTTTTTTTCCATTTATTTTAAATTTATTTTTCCCAAAATTTTTTTTTTTTTTTTTAAAATTAAATTTTTTTTTGTTCATTTTTTTGTTTTTAATTTTTTTTTTTTTTGCATTTTTTTGATTTGTTTTTTTAATTTCATTTTTTTTAAGTTTTATTTTGTTTTTTCTTTTTAAGTTTGCATTTTTGTTTTTAAATTTCAGTTTTCCAGTTTGATTTGAATTTGTAGTTTTTTTAAAAATTTTGTAGTTTTTTTAAACTTTTTAAAATTGTATGTTTTTTAAATTTAAAATTTTTTTTTTTTAAAATTTCATTTTGTATTTTTTTTTTGTTATTTGTAATTGCTTTTTTCATTTTTTTTTGGGTTTTTTTTGTAATTTTTCATTTTGTTTTTTTTTCTTTTTTCACATTTACATTTTTTTTTGTTTTTGCTATTTCCTTTTATTTAATATTGTATTGTAAAATTTTTTGTCATTTTTTTTTTTTTTTAAAATTTTAATTTTTTTTTCTTTTTTCTTTTCTTTTTGTCAATTTTTTTAATTTTTTGGGGGTTTTTTTTTTTTTTAGTTTTTTTTTTCTTTTTTAATTTGATTTGTAAATTTTATTTTCTTTTCCCATTTTTTCATTTTGGTTAATTTCTAGTTTTCGTCAGTTTGAATGTTATTTCATTTTTCATCCCTTTGCGTTTGCTTGTTTAGTCTTTTTCAAATTGAAATTTTTTTTTTCCCCCAATTTTTTTTTCAATTTTCAATTTGTTTTGAATTGAAAAAAATTTTTTTTTGTCATTGTTTTTAGTTTTCATTTTCATTTGAAAGTTTGAAATTTTTTTTTTTTTTTTACATTTTAAATTCTTTTTTTTTTTTTTTTTTTTTGTCAGTTTGATTTTGAAAATTAGTTCCACATTTTGTCTTTGTTTTAGTCTTCCTTTTGGGAAATTTTCCATTTTTTCATTTTTTTCATTTTCCATTTTAAAATTTGTTTTTTTAATTTGCATTTTTTCTTTTTTGTTTTAAAATATTTCATTTTGTAAATTTTTTTTTGTTTTTTACTTTTCAAGTTACAGTTTTTTTTTTAAATTTCATTTTGTATTTTTTTTTTTGTTTTTTAAAAAATTTGTCAGTTTGTTACATTTTTGCTTTTTTTAATTTTTTTTTTAAAATTTTTTTTTTATTTTTCCAGTTTTTTTGTAAAATGCTTTTTTTGCATTTTTTTTTGGGTTTGTTTTCATTTTTAATTTTAGTTTTTTTTTTTTTTTTTTTTAGTTATTTTTAGATTTTTATTTTAAATTTTGCATTTTTAATTTTGTCATTTTTTTTAGTCTTTGATTTGTTGTGTTTTCCCTTTTTTGTCATTTTTTCTTGTCATTTTCTAATTTGTTTTTATTTTGTAAAATTTTTTTTAATTTCATTTTTAATTTTGTAGTTTTTATTTTATTTTAAATTTATTTTTTCTTTTTTATTTTCTTTTGACATTTTAAATTTTGAAATTTTTCATTTTCCAGTTTTTTTTTGTCAATTTGCTGTTTTGTCGGTTGTAGTTAGTCTTTAATTGATTTGTCGGGTTTTTAGTTTTATTTATTTTAATTGATTGTTTTTTTAGTTTTTTTTTTTTTTTGTTTTGTATTTCATTTTTTCTTTTTTTTTAAATTTCATTTGTCAAAAACTTTTGTTTTTTTTGTTAATCTTTTTAAAATTTGTTTTTTTATTTTAATTTCATTTTTCAATTTGTATTTTTTATTTTTTATTTTTAAAATTGAGTTAATTTTTTGTCATTGTTATTTTTATTTTTTTTTTTTTGTTTTTTGTCTGATTTTCTTTTTAGTTTGCCATTTTTTTTTTTTTTTTTTTGTAAGTTTTTTTTTGTAAAGTAATTTAAAATGCTTTTTCGGGTTTTATTTTTATTATTTATTAAAAATTTGTATTTTTTGTTTTTTTTAATTGAAGTTTTTTTATTTTCAGTTTTTTGTTTTTTGATTTTGTAAAAAATTTATTGAATTTTGTCGGGTTTTTTATTTGTCATTTTATTTTTTTTTTCATTTTTAGTTTCTTTAATTTGCTTTTTTCATTTTGTTAATTTTTTTTTTTGTAGTTTTTTATTTATTTTAAATATTTTTTTAAAAAATTTTGTTTGCTTTTTTTTTTTAAAATTGTCAGTTTTTCATTTTCAGAGTTTCCCTTTTGTTTTTTTTCTATTTTCGTAGTTGATATTGTAATATTTTTTTTAAAACATTTTGTCGGGTTTTTGTTTTAGTCTTTTTTTGTTTTTTTCATTTTTTTCATTTTTATTTTAATTTTTTATTTGATTTTTTAATTTGCTATTTTTGTTATTTGATTTGAAAATTTTGTGTTTTTTTTTTCTTTTTGTAGTTTTTGTTTGTTTTTCTTTTAAAGTTCAGTTTCATTTAATTTTTTTTTTTTGTTTTTCATTTTTAAAAAATTTTCAGTTTTGAAAAAACTTTTTTTCATTTTTTAATTTTTTTTAAATTTATTTTTTAATTTACTTTCATTTTGTAATTTGCTTTTTTAGTTTTTTTTTGTAAGAATGTCAGATTGTCAATGCATTTTTTTGGTTTTTTTTTTAGTTTTTTTTGTAGTTTTTCTTTTTTTTTTACATTTTTTTTTCAGTTTCATTTTGAAATTTGTATATTGTCATTTGTATTTAATTTTCATTTTTCTTAATTTTTCATTTGCAGTTTTTCTTTCAAATTTTTTTTTTCTTTTCCTGTTTTTTGGGTTTTGTTTTTTGTCAGTTTTTGGAAATGTCATTTTTTTTTTTTTCATTGTTTTTTTTTTTTCCCTTTTTCATTTAAATTGGTATTTTGTAATTTTTCTTTTTTTTTAAATTTTATTTTTTTTTGCTATTTTGCAGTTTTTTTTATTTTTTCATTTTGTCAGTTTTTTTTTCTTTTTTTTCCTTTTTCAAGTTTCATTTTTTCAATTTCAAAAATTTTGTCTTTTTGTTTGTTTGGTCTTTTAATTGAAATTTTTTCATTTTTTTCTTTTGTCATTTTTGTTGTTTTTTTTAAATTGGAGTTTTTTCATTTTTTTTTTTTTGTATTTCTTTTTTTTTTTCCCTTTTGTTTTTTAATTTCATTGAAATTCTTTTGTATTGTTAGTTTTTTTTTTTTATATTGTAATTTGTCATTTTGTCATTTTTAATTTCAGTTTGCATTTTCTTTTTGCAATTTCTATTTTTTTCAGTTTTTTGGTTTTTGTTTTTTTGCTTTTGTAAGGTTAGTTTGTTTTTTTAAATTGTTTTTTTGTTTTTTTTTTCATTTTAAGTTTGCATTTTTTTTTTCATTTCTATTTTTTGCATTTTATTTTTTAATTATTGTCAGTTTGTATAAATTTTGTCTTTTTGTTAAAATTTTTCCCGGGTTTTTTTTTTTCCAAGTTTCATTTTTCAATTTCTTTTTTTTTGTAAATTTGTTTGCATTTTTATTTTTTTTGTCTTTTTATATTGTATTTGTTTTTTGTCTTTTTAATTTTCCATTTACAGTTTTTTTTAATTTGCTGTTTTCTTTATTTTTTTGTAAATTGTCATTTGTCAATCTTTTTCAGTTTTTTTTTAAATTTTTTATTGTATTTTTTTTTAATTTTTTTTTTCCATTTTGGCCGGTTTATTTTAATTTTAGTTTGTAAATTTTTTGTATTTTTGTTGTTAAATCTTTTTCTTGTAGTTTTTCATTTTCAAGTTTTTTTGTAAATTTGCAGTTTTCATTTTTTTTGAAGTTCTTGTCAATTGCATTTTGTCAGTTTTATTTTATTTTCATTTCATATTTTGTTTTTTTTTTGGGTTTTTTTTTCAATTTGAAGTTTTTTTTTTAAATTTCTTTTTTTGTCATTTGTTTTTTAAAGGGATTTCAATTGCTTTTTGTCGGGTTTTTTGTTTTTTTTTTTTTTTTGTATTTTTCATTTTTTCATTTTCAAAACTTTTTTTTTTATTTGTTTTTCTTTTTTTAAATTTTAATATTGTATTTTTTTTTGTCATTTTGCTTTTTTAGTCTTTTAAAATTGAAATTTTTTTTCATTTTCAAGTTTCATTTTGTATTTGCTATTTTTGTATTTATATTGAAATAATAAAATTTTGTAAATTGCTTTTTGTTTTTTTATTTTATTTTTTTTTTTGTTTTTTTTTTTTTTTTTATTTTCACTTTTTGTTTTTTTAAATTGTAGTTTTTCTTGTTTTTTTGTAATTTTTCATTTTTTTTAAAAATTTTGTCATTTTGGGTTTTTTTTTTTTAAATTTGACATTTTTTAATTTTTTTATTTTGTCATTTGTTTGTTTTTTTTTGTTTTTGTTTTCATTGATTTTTAAATTTTATTTTGAATTTTCTTTTTTAATTTGTCTTTTTCGTTTACTTTTCCGTTAATTTTTTTTTTTTAATTTTAGTAATTGTCGTTGTTTTTAAAATTTTAAAGTTTTTTTTTGTCATTTCTTGAAGTTTTTTTTAAATTTTTTTTTTTTCATTTTCCAGTTTATTTGTTTTGTATTTTTTGTCAGTTTGTTTTTAAAATTCAATTGTAATTGCCTTTTGTCGGTTTTTTTTTTTTTTTTTTATTTTTTTTTTTTTGTTGTTTTTTTTCCAGTTTGCTTTTCATTTGTAATTTTGCTTTTTTTGGGTCATTTTTTTTGAGTTCATTTCTTTCTTTTTCTTTTTTATTTTTTGTCTTTTTATTTTAATTTTTTTTTCGATTTCTTTTATTTTGACTTTTCATTTTTTTAATTTGCATTTTTTTAAAGATATTTTAAATTGAAGTTTATTTTGTTTTTTGGGGTTTTTTTTTTTAAATTTAATTTTTTCATTTTCAAAATTTTTTTCTTTGTTGTTTTTTCTTTTATTTTTAAGTTAAAATTCAATTCATTTGTCATTTGTTTGTTTGTCATTTATTTTGAAAGTTTTGTTTTTTGCCTTTTTTCATTTATTTTTTTTTCATTTTTAATTTTGCTTTTTTGGCTTTTTTTGAAAATTCTTGTTTTGCATTTTGTCGGGTTTTTTTTTAAAGTTTTTTCTATTGTTTTGCATTTTGTCAGTTTTTATTTACATTTTAATTTATTTTTTTTTTTTTTTTTTTTCCCCCCCGTTTTTTTTAAAAATTCAATTGTTTGTTTTTTGGGTGTTTTTTTTTTACATTTTAAATTTGTTTTTTGTCATTTTAAATTTTTTCATTTTCCTTTACATTTTTTTCAATTTGTTTTTTTCTTTTTGATTTTGGAAAATAATGTCAATTGATTTTTCATTTTTTTTCTTGCTTTTCATTTTGTAAGTTTGTATTTTGTCAGTTTTTTATTTCCAATTTAAATTTCATTTTTTTAATTTGCTAGTTTTGTCTTTTTGATTTTTTAATTGTCAGTTTGTAATCTTTTGGGCGTTTTTTTTGTTTTTCAATTGAAGTTTTTTTTTTTCAATTTTTTTTTGAAATTTTGTTTTTTCGTCATTTTGATTTGTTAGAATGTAAATTTTAAAATTTTGTCAGGTGTTAGTTTTATCATTTTCTATTTTTAATTTTGAATTTTTTTTTTTCTTTTCACTTTTTGAATTTATTTTTTTAATTTCTGTTTTTTTATTTTGATTTGGGAATTTTTTTCATTTTGTCAATCATTTTGTCAGTTTGGGTTTTAGTCATTTTCTTTTTGTCATTTTTTTTTTCTTTTTCTTTTTTTTTTTTTAATTTTGGGCTATTTTAAAATTTGTAATATTGTCATTTTGTAAATACTTTTGGGTTTTTTGCTTTTTTTTTTTAAAATTGAGTTTTTCATTTTCCATTTTTTTTTTAAATTTTTTTTTTTTTCGTCAGTTATTTTAGAATGTCAATTTATTTTTTGGGTTTTTTTTTATTTTATTTAATTTGTTTTGTCATTTTTTCATTTTCATTTACAGTTTTTTTTTTTTTTTGTTTTCGTATTTTTTGGGGAAATGTGTTGTAAATTCTTTTTCATTTTTGTTTTTTTACCATTTTAAATTTGTATTTTTTTTTTTTTTTCTTTTTCCAAGTTTGCAGTTTATTTTTCATTTGCAGTTTTCTATTTTTATTTTGTAAAATTTCAATTGTTTTCTTTTTTTCGGGGTTTTTTTTTTTTTTCATTTTTTTGTAATTTTCATTTTGTCTTTTATTTTCCCTTTTGCATTTTCTTTTTTGTAATTTTGCATTTTTAAAAATTTTTTTTTAATGAATTGTCTTTTTTTGTCATTTTGTTTTTTTCATTTATTTGTAGTTTGTCTTTTTTTCATTTTTCGTTTGAATTTTCTTTTTTTATTTCTTTTTTCATTGTAATTTAATTTTCCATTTTCCCATTCTTTTCATTTGCTTTTTTTGGTTTTTTTTAAAATTGTAGTTTTTCTTTTAATTTCATTTTGTCTTTTGTATTTTTAATTTATATTGTAATAATGTCGATTTCATTCTTTTTTGCGGGTTTTTTTTGTATTTTCTATTTGGTTTTTTTTTTTTTTTCTTTTCCATTTGCGTTTTGTTTTTTTAATTTCATTTTTTTAGTTTGATTTGTAATTTTTTTTTCATTAACATTTTGTATTTTTTTTTTTAGTTTTTTAATTGTCATTTTTAAATTTACAGTTTTTTTTTGTCTTTAAAATTTGGTCAGTTTTATTAAAATTTCATTTTTAAAAATTTTTTTTTTTTAAAAAAAGGTCTTTTTTAAAATTGTATTTTTTTAAAAAAAAAATTTTTTTTTTGTAAATTTTTTTTCGTCATTTTGTTTTTGAAAAATTAGTTCTTTTTTTTTTTTTATTTGTCATTTTCTTTGTAGTTTTTTTTTTTCATTTATTTTTTTTTTTTTTTAATTTTGTATTTCTTTTTTTGTATTTTATTTTTTTTCATTTGTAAAAATTTTTTTTTGTTTTTAAAATTTTTTTTTTTTTTTTTTCCCCCCCTTTTTTTTTTTCGTTTTTGTTTTTTGGTTTTATTTTTAATTGCATTTTGTCAGGTTGTTATTTTTGTCTTAAAAAATTTAATTTTTTCATTTTTCGTTTTTTATTTTCACGTTTGACAGTTTTTTTTTGTAATTTTGCTAGTTTTCGTCAGTTTGATATTGTTAGAATGTCAGATTGTCAATTGCATTTTTGTCAGGATGTTAGTTTTAGTCATTTTCATATTGTAAGTTTGATATTTGTCAGTTTTTCATTTTCACAGTTTTTTTAAAGTCATTTTCATATTGTAGTTTT
>JAMZAV010003897.1:0-61436 GCA_024449915.1 Sweltsa coloradensis | reverse complement strand
AGAAATTTGAAATGAGTTGCCAAGGCTTTTTCGACTGTCAAGCAATCTCCTCCTTTATGAGATCACTCCGCACTTCTTGTAACAACGATTTCTCGCGAAGTTGGTCCATCATGCTATCATTTTCCCTGTCCCCAAAGTTACAGTAGGCCTAAACACTCAGGATTTTTAATCGCGTCACAAACTGCGCGACGGTTTTGTTCTCGGCTTGTGCCATATTACGAAATAGTTGGCGTTGGTGTGCGAAGCACGTTTGAGGCCTGAAATATGCGCCTAGTGTCTCTTTGCAGAGTTGAAACAAACACACGCCGTTTCCTAGTGTTGCTGTTGCCTCGGGAAGAGTAAACCAGAAATCCTGCACTGCCTCCCCCGCGCAATGCAGTAGCAATGCTTTCTTTCTTTCTGAAGGTGTCACGCCTTTTGAAGCCACGAACAGGTCAAAAGCTTTTATCCATTTGTCCCACCTTTGGGCTGTGGACGTCTGGTCCACACCCGGCACAAATGGCTTGACTGAAGGGCCGTCACTCATTTCTAATTAAATATTACACTGAATTTACAATTCAAATAATATACTGATATAACATTGATTTAACAAATCCCGTTTCCTGCGTCGCCAATGTAATAACTGACTCTGCACGCTTCAGGCTTCAGGTTTACTACTAGTCAGACGGACTACTTTTTATTAGGGCCCCGGAGGTACAGTGCTCCTCACCATTTTGAGTGCAGTGCTAATCCCTCAAAGAAACTAAATTGACAAACAGGCCGACTCATGTACCAATTATACCTTCGTCACAACTTTGGACCCACCACCAAGATGCATGTATCTCGACGTTGCCAAATAGAAATCAAAACTAACAATGTAGTCCCGCGACACATTTAAATTACTTTTCTATTATATTGAATGGAGTGGAGCCACTGTATTGGCATCGCTGTCCGAAGTCTGAGGCGCACGCCTAGCGAAATTAGGGGATGACAGGTTGACAAGACCACTTATTCCACTCGAATGAAGAGCGGCGAAATAGGCACTGCCCTCAAAATGGTGAGGAGCACTATACCAACTTACACAATACACTAGCACAGGCCTGTCCACCCCTTGTCCCCCCCGCGTCATCTCTTACGTCCTCCCTTCGTCTCGATTAGCCAAGTGCATAAATATGAGACGTTAACCAATATCCAATCATCACTGAATGTTATTGAGCGTTGGCGGCAGGTGGTGGTGGATGACGATTAGCAAAGCAGCCACGTGATGCTAGTCTGAATGTAGAATTCATGATATGTATGTATTATGGAAAAGTAGTTTTAGGCGCTTTAACAGTAAGATTATTCGCACCAAACAGTTTCTATAAGTTAGAGTTACCACCATGTATACTTAATTCTTTCCAAGTGGCGGAACGTGTGGGATGACGCGGGGGGACAAGGGGTGGACTGACCTGTGCTGGTCAGAACCAGCCGATAGCGTATGGGGAGGGCAGGGGTCCCCCCACGTCGTGGTCGTCTTCGTCTGTGTCATCATCCGTCCGTGTTGTCATTGTCGTCGCCGTCGGGGTGGTAGTCAAAGGTAAGGGGAAAGTTCCCCCCCCCCCGACGACGACCCAGAGCTCGTTATTTGTTTCAGGGAGTGATACTAGCCTACTCACGGGCCAGACCACGAGAAGGTTGCGAGTTGGTTATGATATTAAAAGTTAAAGCTAAATGAAGAACGCACCCTCACCACCACCCCACCCAGGGGCGAAGGGTGCGCCCGGGCAGCTTGGGCGTAGAGCGGCCAGGTCCCCGGACAAAATTAAACAATAAAAATGTAAAAAACATATTCAGTTGATAATTTTATAATGTAGAGCCTTCTAAATTATAATGCGCAAATTGGAAATTGAATCCTCAAAACTGTATTAGGAACGAATTAGGAAGTACTTTTTATTTCTCACATAAATCTTCTTGGGTGTTCACTAAATTAAATTGGATTTCCGTCAGATCGTTTCGAACACTATTATCTATTTGCTCCCTAAAAAACTTGATATCGTTAATTGTTAACTTTTGTTGTCACTGTTTTGTTGTCACAAAAACTAATTTTTGGGTACTTGTTCATTATAGGGACCCCCCCCCCCCCCCCTTCGAAAAGGAAAATAGAGCTTTGTTCGCCTGTCCAACACTTTACACTAGTGTAAGTCAGTGTAGACGAATGGCTGTTTTTTGTGTCAGTGTAAGTCAGTGTAGTTGGTATGTGGTCGTTTTTCTGTACCTTCAGTGTAGCACTAGTGCTGCCAGTGCTACACTAGATTACACTGGCTATTTTGGTCGTGTAGGAGGAAACAACACTAAAAGTGTTGCGTGTGTTTTTTTGTGGGCAACACTCGGGCTACACTGACATACTGTTTCCTTTAAAAAGAAGTACTTCCGCCGTACACTGCTCAGTGCACGTGTAAAACAGTGTAGCACTAGTGGTGGACAGGCGAACAAAGCTTAGGTTTGTTGTGTTTGGGGGGGGGGGGGGGGCGAGAAGCGCTGTGTGGGGGGTCTAGCTGACCACGGCAATTCGCATTTCATACTCACGTGCTCCGTCAGCTAGATATAGGCGGAACCAGATAAGGTGGCGGTCGCCGAGGAATCGCAGCACTGTCGTCCACGCACTATGGCCACAGGATCGGCAAAAAGTAAATAAAATAACGGTCTCTAAAACTGCTTTCGGAGAAAAACACGACTATTTTAAGCCAAGTCTTACCCACTATATCCTAAAAATAAAGTATTTATGAAGTGTACGAATAAAATCAAGACATTTTAATGTTCCTAAACATTGACATCACATCTGTCGAGGTTGGCATTATAAACAGCTGGAACTTTGGACACACCGTTACCAACAAGGCAAAAAAACACTTTCGTAATCGTGATTACTTAAAATCATTATTTCGCTGAAATACTGACTCTGTGGGACGAACTACTTTATTCACAGCTTATAAAATGTTGATTTATGTGATAACATCACGATAACATGACCAAATACGGTAGGCCCTACCTAATGCCAGTTGTGTGTAAATTGTCAACGTTGGCGTCCGTGCTCTAGCTTGACCTTGACGGCCGCCAGCTTATCTGGTTCCACATGGTCTAAGGGTTCCACCTACACTCTAAATTAAAAGAGCGGAAAAACACTCAAATCGAGTGAAATTTCGCTCCTTTTTTAGCTTGTATTTGCACCACTCTTTCTGAGTGACCACCACTCCTAGAATTGAGTGAAATAATTCCACTCAATTATAGAGCGAAATTTTCACTCTGAAATAAGGGTGATAATCGCTAATAAAAGATCGAAATTCACTCAAATAATAGCGATATTTTGGCTTTAAAGATACTCTCTACTCAGGCTATTAATAACTCAAACAGAAGCTAAAATCACTCAAAATTTAGACAAACTAACTAACTAAAGCAGCTGTATGCAAACATCACGGTAATAATATGTAGATGGACGACTGCGTTCTCTCTCCTCACTGTGGACGCCCATGAAAAGGCATGCATATAATAATATGCATTATTAGGCCTACAGCACATGATATAGGCCTACACATGAAATATTATGTTGTTTTCAACTAAAACAATGAAAACACAATGAACTATTCGTGCATATAGAAGTACAACAGATGTCGACATTTACCTTTTGCTTTTCGGCGTTTTCTGCAGAAAATGCCCTTTCTATTAGAACGTTGAACACTTCATCACTACACCAGTCACAACCATTTTTGCTAGAAGACTTACACTGGCAATGCGCACACGGTCACGAATTAACACACACTGACGAGTTGGTTTCGACGATGCCGGGCGTGGACAGAGGACCGTTGATATTGGAATGCCCTACCTCGTTCTTTGCCATGAGTATATGAAAAGCAATCACCAGTGACATGTTTGAAACGTCGCCGGTAAAATCTCTGCTATTCATCCCCTAGACTTGGCACCGATCAGGACAATACAGTAGACATACAATAAGAAGAAGCCCCATTCATCCCTTAGATAAATCTCAACACTAATCCCTTGAACAAGCTTTATGCATCGCTCACTATTGACTAAACATCGCTAACTAAAGAGCGGTGTCACACGGTCACTCAGCACATTTGAGCTAAATAATGATCACCCAATACATCGAGTGACAATTCCAGTAAAAAATGAGTGACAAACACTCAAAACGAGTGAAGTGACCATCCGCTCGGCGTATTGAGTGAAACAAACCACTCAAATAATTTAGCGTGTATAGACCCCCATCCCCACGGCACTTCGCCCCCCCCCCCTCAATTCCACTAACCTACTTTCCTTTTCGGGGGTGTCACTATAAATGAACAAGTTATAATTTTTGTTTTCGTGACATCTTGCTTCAAACGATGAACTGGTTTTGTCCCGCATGTCCAGGTCAGGGCCGTATTAAGGGGGGGGGGGGCTTTAGGGGCTGCAGCCCCCGGCCTCGCTCTTGTGGCGGCCTGGAACCTGGACTCCAGGTTCTTATCTCGTACCTCCCACTACTTCTAGTTCCATTGATATCGTGATTACAAAAGGTACGAAGATGTAGGGTTTTTACTTTTTACTTTTTAGTAGTCCATCGGTCACTACCAGAGAAATATGATTAGATTAGACTTGTCTGTGAAAAACAGGTGTGAAAGTGCAACTGATGAAAAGTAATTAGTTGATCCACTTCAATTTCAAAACTTTAATAAAATCAAAAGTAAACATAATGTCCCGTTATTTGATAATAAGCAAAACATTTTAAAACCACTGATCACTCGGAGAGGGAGAAATGTTTTATAAATGAAACTTCAGAAGGATAGGCCTACACATCGTCGTATTGTGTGGCTCGTTGGTCTTGTGGTTAGCGTATCTGCTTCCATTTCCAATGCAGAAGGTACAGAGTTCGATTCCCGCCAAAGTCAGAAGTTTTTTAACTTTTATTTGGACTTCAGTCCATCAATTCTTGTCTTAGGAGTTTGTAAACGTCGACTTTGGAGCCGTCCTAGCAACGAGGCACGTAATAAATTAAAAGTTGTTTTTAATCGGCCTTGTTGATTCTGCGTTGATCCGCGGGTGTTCGTACTGTCCATACCACTGATAGCTATTTCCTATTAAAAATATCGATCTTGGTTTGGTTATCGCTCAGTCGTCGATTGCGTCGGGGCCTGCACTGCAGGGTTGGCTTGGTTGCTTTGATTTACTGTCCCCCACTGAAAATCAGTTGAATATAACTGAGTGCGTGAGTGGGTAGACTCTAAAGAATTTATTTATTATTTTATTTATTTATTTATTTATTTTTTCATTAATTACAATTCAATATCATCCAGTTTTCAATAACTTTTTAATATCTTCCGCCACCTGCCATCCTGACTGATAGTTTTCCCACGGTATTTTGATACGATCACACGGCATTGAGTTCACATGCCGTGGGTATGTCAAGTTAGCCCCCCTGCAGAGAAGTCACATGTTTACACCTTCCCGTGGACGTTATCTCCAACACCTAAAGAGCTAGTTTTCCAGGGATACATTACATTGTTGTGACTTGTAAATGCATTTAGGGCCTACAGACCGTCATCGGTCACACTCTAACAACCTGATTTTCGCCTGTGGCGCTGTAGTTGTCCCCCCAAACCCCCGTGCTTGGTTTCTTTTCCCAAAAACTCGGCAGAAGATTTGTTGTTCCCCCCTCAGTCGAAAAAGAGTACCTACGCTTCTGGGAATTATAAATTTCACTATACTCGTCTATAATGGGAGTACCGCTCAAACAAAAAATAATTAGAAAATAGTTTTGTCAATGTCAGTTGATCATTATTGATAAACTATGTCCGTTGTTTTGTACAAATTGTAATTATTATTTGTCCAGCAACTGTCAGACACAATTCACAATAATACTGACTATCATTGACAAACTGACAGATGTGCCCATGCGTAAAACACGAGGCTTTGACTTGGGGGGTCACAGATTCGACTCCCGTCACCGACTATCCTTTCTGAAAGTTTTACGAGGCATTCCTAGTCATATTATAATAAATATGTAAATAAATTCGTATTTAGAGTCTACCCACTCAGTCATATAACTGATTTTTAGTGGGGGACATTAAACCAAAGGGACCAAGCCAACCCTGTAGGCCCGACGCAATCGACGAGTGAGCGATAAAGATCGAGATTTTAAAATAAATAAATAAATAAAGCAGTCGAGGTGCGAACATTTTTTTTTACAAATTCCTAACTTCTGCCTATAGCGGGAATCGAACCCTGGACCTTCTGCATTGGAAGCAGGGCAGGACGCTAACACAATAACATAAAAACACGAATTGTCTTTGGTAGGCCTAGTGAAATACAGTTCGAGTCTTGTTGTACCCCTGTTTTGAATAAAGAACCGTGAAGAACTGTCCAGAAGTGTGCTAAATACTGCACAGTGAAAACTACATGTAGAATGAATATCACACTGTATTAGAACTTGTATGGACAAGGCAAACAGCCATATTCCTCAACTGGCACAATACTACCATTGATAATACAAACAAAACATTTGGTACAAAACCAACACAGAGGTAAACCTTTCGAAATATCGTAATACATTCTATTTTATCCGTATTATACAAGAACAGTGCAATAAGTTCATATTTTCAACATTGCAGATAGACTCCCTGTTCTATAAATTTCTATTCTGGTACAAAGCGTATAGCTCTACGAGGACGTGGGTTCGAATCCCGATCCCGCATAATGCATGTTTGTGTTTTTAATAATCGTCCTTGTTCGTCATCTATCACCACCCATTTATATAAATACCGGTTGAAAGTCTCAACATTGATGACGTATTAATTGTTAGAGCAATTCTGTGTGTTCTGAATTGATATAAGAACGTATATTATGCAGAATGTATCACTGATACATTCTGCATAATATATACATAATATATACATAATATATATATAATATCTTATATCAAATCACCCACATCCGGCTTGTTTCTACGAGGTCATGTTTTCTGAACGGCTGTCAGCCGACCTCCACGAGCTGTAACTTGTTCGTGGTCTAGCCAGCGAGGCCACACACTTAGGAAGGGGGACCCTACTTTAGCAGGCACAGCCAGTGTGAAATGTGAAACGCACAGCAATAAAACGATAAAACTAATGCGAGTCCCGGGACACTGGGCTGGACTAGAGGAAGAATGCAGTGACGAGGTTTGGCTGCGTAGCAACAGGACCAAGGTCACCTTCAGCGAGGACAGAATGCCACCTGCTACGCGACGCAGAAGGCAGAACGCGGCGATAGCTAATCGGAGTACAGAGCTGATCATTGAGAATGTTGCAGCGAGAGATACAGAAACAATTCACACACAACAAAATTAGCGTTACTTCTGACTTCATGTGTTACTGTACCCGAAGTAAAACATGAATGTGCTAACATACACTTTTACGCATTCACTGATACTAACATCCACTTATTCACAAATTTGTGATTCTGTTGATTTTTATTGCAATATTGCTATTCGAGACGATGCGTATGAACAATTCACATGCCTAATGTGGGATTTGAACCCACGTCCTTCTAGTGCAGACGCTTCTAACATATGCGCCCCAACAGTATGACTCTTGTCATTTGTTATTGTTATATTATTACAAGGTTTGACCATAAGTCCGGCGAGTCCGCCCCTTGAGGACATTGTTGTTGATGATAGCAAGCATCGTAAGTTTTACCCCGACTTGGGATCGAACCCAGAACCTTTGACTTTACGTACCGATCCTAGCTATCGAGACATAGTCAAATCTTTACTCAATTGCTATTTGCTGTGATTCTTGAGAGACATGACATTATGATTGATAATCAGATAACAGATCAGATAACAGAAGATTGCCATGTTTCTGTTATATCTGATCTAGCGACTCGAAGAAAAGGCTGTGACATGTCTTTCGTGCAGTAGTAGTCTTCATCGCATTGGGTAACATTTCCCATGCGAGGTTATACCCATACCGAGCGTTAGCTCACAAAGGGTGACTTTTGAGGGCACACATTTTGGGGAACACTCGTATTGCCTATAGTTATAGGCTGGTTGATTAGATAGGGGTTTAGTTAGGGAGCTGGTCTTTGTCGCCGGAAGTGTTTAGTATTTAGGGGTGGGAAAACACAAAGATTATATTTTATTCTGACACTGATGATTGAAATTGAAAGCCAAGGGGTGGGGTTGGAGCACTGCGCGAAGCATTTAATTGTCGGTCATTGCGAAAGACTGAGTGTGTAGCCTGGCACTAGCCATTTCTGCGAGGGAAACAGGTGATTCTATTTCTCGTTGACGAGTGCCACCGGTATGTCGTTGATTTTCATGAGGTGTATAAGTTCGATTGACTTCCTGTATATCGCTCCATTGGCATTCCAGAAGAGAGTAGGTAAAGTACGCCTAGGGTCCATAATGTAATGACTGTTCGGCTAAAGCCTTGAGAAGTCCTGCTAGAGCGATTATTTCTGGAGTAGGCGGTAGTCTTGGCTGTTATGTTCTCGCATTGTTTTGTGTAATGTGTGTTAACTCCCGGACTTTGTCTGTTCTTTCCGACTGAAGGTTTAGTCTGCTCTTAATAAATAAATAAATAATAAATAAATTTTATTTAGAGTCTGCCCACTCAGTTATATAACTGATTTTCAGTGGGGGACTTTAAATCAAAGCGACCAAGCCAACCCTGTAGGCCCCGACGCAATCGACGAGTGAGCGATAACCAACCAAAGATCGATATTTTTAATAGGAGATATAGCAATCAGTGGTATGGACAGTGCGAACACATTCTGCCCTGCTTGTCAGAGAAGCATTCCTTATCTCAGTGTTGTGCTCCGTCTGTTCTGTTCGTGCAGCCTGAGGGGTTGATGTTTGGAAAGTGTTAAGTTATGTTCAATGTGCGATGGGAGCCCCAACACACAACCAGGGTGCCCGGTTTCTGTACCTGAGGTTGTTGTTTTATTGAGTTCTTTGTGTAGGTGTTGCAAGCAACCCTACTGGTGTAAGAATACTTACCCTTTACAGATGGAAATATTTTTTGACGTCAGCAGCTCGACATTGACCATCACAGTAGACGCACTTGTGTGCCTTAGTGGGGAAATCGCCGCGGGTGCAAGCTGGACATGCAGCCCGTTTGCCAGTAGTGGCCGCTCGACTAGGAGAAACTATTCCTGCCGCCTTCGATGTTTTCGGAGCAGATACCGATGATTTCTTAGATTGGGCAATTGTATCCTGAGTCTGAGTGTTTGTTGATGGTAGAGGTTTTTCAGGAGTTATTTTCAAAGGTTTCTTTTGGGAGCCCACAAGCTTCATCGTGCCATCGATTGCTTCAACGTGTCTGAACACGAACTCATCACAGCGTATTGGAAGTTTCATGTTGGCAAATATCCTGTTTTTAATATCGTTGAAGCTGCTTTCGACTGGAGCACTGCTTGCAACGACACCTCCACAAGAAAAGAGCGGTACCATAACAGCGGTGCAACATGGCAGTAGTTGCAGCAACCTAGTTATGTCCGCCACTATCTTGGGAAGGAACTGTTGGTTGCCTATTGTCCCTTCCTCAGCAGCACTTTCTTCAGTTTCATGTGCTATGCTTTCAACCCATTGCTTAAAAGTAACACTACGGGATGCATCTGCTTCTTGTCTTGTCGTTTGATCATCGAACGCCCATACTCGGCATTTCTTCATCCTCAGATAAGATGATCTCATCAATTGGTTTTGGTACCCCTGAGGCAATCCTCTCCTGAAGCATTTCCTTCTGCAAGGCACATTTTGTGGGAATGTCAGAATCGACAATTGTACTTTCTGTTTCACATTGCGCCACAGTGAAAATTGCAGTCAGGATGTCTTGTAACTCGCTCACCGTGGTGCTTTGCAGTAACTGGCACATTGCTCTTAAATAGAAGTGCCTCGTCCTTTTTATCTGCCCCTTTAGACTGCCCCACGTGGTCATGAGTTTTACTGTGTGAGCAATGTCACATCGAACAAAACAGGTGGGCAAGTTCATTGTAGGTACGGTTTGTATATTTAAAATCTTAGAACATTCTTGCAAATATTCAGTAATAGATTTAAACTGCGTGAATGCTCCTACCACTGCTGACATAAGCGCAGGAGACATGTCTGTCACGACTGTTTTAGGAACAGTGGCACCACTTCTCTTCCACTCCATTAGCCAATGAAGTATGCTATTGGCATCATGTCGTTCCGACAGCATATTACAAACTGTATATTGCTGCCGAGTAGTGGGATCATAGACAGTGACTCGTACAGAAATGGGTGCCCCGACCTTTCTCCTTAACCTTACACTATTCTTCTGACTACACTGCCAGTCGCATCAATACTAACTTTACTTGACTGGCTATTGTCATGGCAATATGCTCTATACACGCTCAGTTGACTAGGGCTCCAATAGTGGACAAAGAATCGATGAATTCCTACGTCCCTGATGACTCCCTGAAATGGTGGTATAGTCACTGCTAAGCTGAGAGCTATCACAGGAGAATTGTGTAATCTTGCTTTTTTAGTTGTTTGTGTACAGCTACTCGCATTACATTTATGCTTGCCAATGTATTTGGTTCCCGTTCTCCAAAGGACATTGTTTTGTGATCCTGTAAACGTCGATAGACACTTGCAGACGTTTTCTCCTGCACAATTTTCTCTGCAAGCTCCTTCCGTAATCTCCCCGACAAATTTCGTTTTACATTCACGTCGTGGTCAGCCGTGAAGCAGCCGGTGTATGTGCATTCTATAGGAACAACAGAAACTCTATCTGGTTCTTCTTGGATTAAACCTCTAAAAATGGCCTTGCAATCTTTACACGACGCAACTTTAGAAGCAAAGTTTCCACCACTGCTTACTGGCAATTTCACTCTTTTGAACACCAACGTGCAAGGCAGTTTAGTGAATTTCGTGAATTGAGACATTACAATGTCAGTCCAGCCCTCTTGAAATTTAAGGTATCGTCTTGTTCCTTTTTTCGATTACTTTCGATAACTCTTTTATTTGACTGGTGCAAAATTCAAAATTAATGGTGAATTTTGGTGCAAAAATAATGCAATAATTAGGTGCATATAGAATTGCAATCGCTTGGATGGGGGGCTGTCATTAAGTTGCTCCCCCCCCCCTAGATTATTAAATAACTCTTTTATTTGACTTGTGCAAAAATCAAAATTGGTGGTGTATTTTGGTGCAAAAATATGACTTAGTTGGTTGTTGAAATATCTTTATGGGGAGGGGGGGGTGGGGGGGGGGGGGGGGCTAACTTAATGGACCCCTTGTTCTCGGGTCCTGCACACAGTAGCATGGTGATCCCCATGCGGGACAATTTTTGTCTGTTCTATAATGGCCTAGACCACCGCAGCAGAAACATTGTTGTTTGCTTCTACTAGTAGCAGTTTTAGAGTGGACTGGTTAGGCCTACCTTTATTATGCCTACCTTTCGAGTTTGGTTTCTTCGTCCAGCTCGCTCTGACTTTATTAACCTCCACATTTTAAGGTGCTCCCAGCTCTGCGTGACCTCCTAGCTGTTGTCTAACCCGCTCATGCGTCTAGCAAGTTCTTGCGGTAGGTACAATTGAGCATTTGGATCAAAGCATTTGCTGTGTTTGGCACTCATACTTATCATGTACTGGAAGGTAGCAAATTTATGACAAATGTGTAACTTTAAAACCTCTCATGTAACTTACATCGTTATCAAGCTAGTAAATGAATAAATGTACAATTATTAATGTATGATTAAAAGTTAATTTATTGTTGTTCACAACTTTCTAATAAGAACATATTACAGAATTGTCAGGTTAAAGTAAGTACACAGTATAAGGAAAAAGCAAAAATTCAAAATATAGGGCCTAAAAACAAAAATAAAAATATAGGGCCTATAGGCTGTAAGTGTACCTCTCTGTGATAAATTGCCCGGACACAGGAGGTCTTACATAAACAATGAAATACAAGGTCTAGCTCAAAATTGCCGAAGAACACAAAATTCTTCAATTAATAAAAAAAAAAAAAAAAATTAATTATTAATTATAATTAATTAATTAATTTTGTAATTTAACAAATTCCTGAAAAACAAACTTATAGTAATAGGATTTCAAAAATGGATCAAGTCTACTAAATTATAAAACTTGAGAATGATTTCCATTCAGACTGGATATATTGTAAATAAAATAAAATACAGACAATTAAATAGCAGCCTACCTGCCTAAGGATCCTTTCTATTATAAATGCTAAATTCCCATTGGCTAGTCCACCTGCCTATCCATACATCTATTTACCCATCCAAAATATTATAATTAGTTTTTTTTAATTGTTTAAAAATGATGATGAATTTTAAATAGTTACTGGTTATTAAAGATGTTTGGTACTCATCTATTTATTTCCGAAGAAAATGCGATGCGTAATTCCCGACCGGACCGTAGTAATCCAGCAGGCCTACATGATAGCTGAAGTCGAGTGGTGCAGCGCGATCAGCTGATGCGCAGAAGCAGACACTCCTCGACAGTTTATGGGTCGCCACGGAACACGCACGGTGATATGACGTAATCCAATTTAATGAGCGGAACAGCCAGCACAGTTAGTAGAAGAATTTAATGACATTGATATGCCAATCGGGATATGAGGCACTTCATTGTAATGTTCGGATATGAGATGCGCAGAAGAACACAAAATCGTCGAATCAATTAATATTCAAATTAGTGACATAGGCACGTCACTGTAACGTTCGGATACGAGATGCGCAGAAGAACACAAAATCGTTGAATAAATTAATATTCAAATTAGTGACATAGACACGTCACTGTAACGTTCGGATATGAGATGCGCAGAATAACACAATAAAAAACCGAACACACGATGTAAATTACACATATAATATTTCACATACCACTTGATTATTTGTATCCGAAGAATTAACCGTTTCAATAGCCTTATAATTTTCAACTTTAAAACACTGGCGGATTACACTCACACAGGTCTTCTAATGAGGCCTATTATCGGACTACATCTCGACGGAGCACAGAGGCCGTATCTCCGACCGTAACCAACTGTTAATTCAACCGCCTATGCGGCCTGCGCCGACACGCACACACACCTCTACGACAGCCCTCACACTTCTCCTAGTACTCCACCTGTACAGCTAAGTTTTATATTTTCTCAAAGGTCACGTGACAAGCCTAGCTCCTCCCTAACAAGTGGTAAAGGCACACCACTGTAGATTTACCTTCAAAACACCCCCTCACTACACCCCTCATCTACCGTTTTCGCACGAGGTTTTGAATTGCCTTTATACAATTCCGAGAACTGAGCTGCGTCTTCCCTCCTGGTTCACGGTCGAAGTCCAGAGAAGGATTTCGAACGTTTCGTCGTTACAAAATTTGAGTGCAATGAAGCATGTGATGTCAATGCTAGAGACTACCCTCTATGAAGAAAACCTCCACGTAGTGAACTTCAAACTTTAATTACTCTCTTAATACTCAACCGATTCGTTTGAAATAAGCGGCAAACATCTTTAACATAACAAGTTTAGATAATGTGCTACTTTAAAGTTTTGAATTTAAGCTATAAATAGCTTAATTAGTTTTATTACTAATTATTCACTTTTATGTTAATTACACAGACAAATTCATATAAATGATGATTGGTTTTGATAGTTGATTACATAGTGATATCTTATTGATAAAAATACACTTGATATGCTGCATATTAATGAAGTGAATAAATTAATTGCAGAAATTTGCATATTAATATGGAAATATGTTATATATTGAATTCGAAAATAGCTAGGGAGGCTTGTTAATCTTACAATTACCCCCCGTATGAATCAATTAAATTGGAAACTATTTAATTAATTCATACCACTGATGATAAAAAAACAATACAATCATTCAATGGAAATTTCTTATTACTTATTTACTATTTTATATCATTATTATATTATTTTACAATGAAAGATCCTCCACCTAATTGAATTACATCTCGCCTGCCTACATTACTACTCCCATTCGCAGTACATCCACAATGTAATTCAAGAAAAAAATCAATAATTGAAAATTATAATTACCATTAAAAATCAAAATTATTCATTATGGAATAATATAAAACTTAATAATGAATAGTAATATTAATCAATAGCCTTGGTGTAGTTAAAAGAATCCATATTGAAATACAATTACAAAGTTGTATAAGTTTATTGGTGCAAGTAATTTGGGACTGACTATATCTCTATTCGTTGGCAAGTTGTTGTGAATCAACTATACCTTGAGAGTCGGTCACTGTCCACAGCTGTTTTGTCAACGCACCCTAGCTAAACCTGCCGACCTTGGCTATGGCTGGAGGCAATTCTCCGCCAGTGCGTTGTGCACGGAACTACCCTCCTTCAGAAATAACTCGTTCTCTCAAAGAATAGCAGACCACATTGTTGAGTATAAAATTCGACGTGGTATGGATCTGTATTATACTACACCAAAACAAGCTTACATTGTATGAAAAATAAACACATATTCTTACCAACACTTTTTAATGCTACATTATTGGTAATAGAAAAAACTTTCTATAATCTAAATGATTGATAAGTGGGCCGCACTAAACTAACAAAGACTCATCTATAAAATGTTCATTAATCAATTAACTAATTATTTATTCTGATAATAATTACTTTTCCATTAATTAAAAAAAATTATTGTATTTTGATAACATCTCGACGTGTTTTTAAACATTTACTTTAGCCTACAACAGATCTCCAAACACCCTGTTAAATGCATCCTAGCAATTGGAACAATGAATTGAAAACCCACAACACTCTCATTAAAATAATCTAAACGCTACTTACTTAAGAAAGACAACATTTAATTAATTCAGTGAGTATATCCCATATCAACACAAATCAACTCAATTCAAATCTCAATCTCACAATTCATCTCAATTCAAAATCCAATTGTCGACGCAGTCCATCTCAATTCATTTGTCGGCGTAGCCTTTATCATTTCGACGCAATATCTCATCATCTCAATACAATAGTTCATCATTTATCTGATCAACATAGTCAATCAGTATCTCATCAAATCACTTTTCATACTCACTAGCTATGTCCCTCTAATTCAGTAATGCTGAATATCTTATTCCAATTTAAATGCTGACATAATTTCCAAACAATGCCCCGCCAAATTCCTATAAACTTATTAACAAACATATTTGATATCTGCCCTAGTCTAATTTAATCTTGTTACACTGTCCATCAATCAAAATACAAATAAAAATTACATGAATATTTACATACTAATTAGCCCACCTTCAAATCATTTTACATTCATTGATCTGTCATCATTCTACCATTTTCATTTTAACTTTCTTGGATAATAGCTCTTTTAGCTTAGTACCCCCCACTATTCCCAATGCCTTCATCTTTACTTTGACGCGATCTAGACGTCCGGTCAATGACATTTTCATCCGGCGCCTAGCCGTCACCTGTTCTTGTCCGAGATGCCTAGTTTTGAACCTTGCTAAGGCACTTTTTTCAAGCCTTTCCTTCCGTTTAGGCCTCCTACCCCCCACTGTCCTGTAAATCTCTTCAGATAAATCTATCATCCAAGTTTCAATTTTCATCCACTCCATGTCTCTTCTCCCTCTTTCTATTTCCATCTCCATCATTACCATTTTAAATCCGATTACCCTTTTTTCTCTCAATACACCTCTATCACCATCATTCCAATCAATCCAAAGTCTCTCCTTTATCCTACCGATACCAAACAACTTAGGCCTATTGTTTTTCACTTTTATTAACGCCTCATTAGTCAATCCATTCTCATTAACTTTTTCACTATTACCACTCTTATCAATCAAACTCTCAATTTTATCCACTTTATCAATTTCCATCTCTACGATTTTCAAACCATCATCCTCATCCTTATCATGAAATTCATTAATTATGATTTCATCATTAGCCATTTCCTCATTAACTCCTTCTCTCTGATCATCTATCACCTGTTTATTTTCTTCAATTTCCTTACTCAATGACTGTCCCCATCTTTCTATGGCTTGTCCCCATCTTTCTATGGCTTGTCCCATACTTTCTATGGCTTGTCCCCTCCTTTCTATTGCCTGTGACCATTTGTCAGCATTCTCCCTACTTTCCTGCATCATTTGTTTGAGCATTTCCATTATATCTGATTGATCCATTTTGTCCATTTTTTTTTTTTTTTTTATCAATTTAAAGTTAATCAAAGAAAATTAATTATTTTATTAATTATCCCGGTCGATGTTAATTACATGCCACACGTTGGGCTCGCCAAATTGTAAGTTTCACCAAATTTGGCGACTCCAACGAAATTTTAACAATTAAAACAACATTGTATCTCGGATCGCGGTATGATTCATGCCCCACGTTGGGCGCCAAATTGTAAGTGTACCTCTCCGTGATAAATTGCCCGGACACAGGAGGTCTTACATAAACAATGAAAATACAAGGTCTAGCTCAAAATTGCCGAAGAACACAAAAGTCTTCAATTAATAAAAAAAAATATTAATTAATTAATTATTAATTATAATTAATTAATTAATTTTGTAATTTAACAAATTCCTGAAAAACAAACTTATAGTAATAGGATTTCAAAAATGGATCAAGTCTACTAAATTATAAAACTTGAGAATGATTTCCATTCAGACTGGATATATTGTAAATAAAATAAAATACAGACAATTAAATAGCAGCCTACCTGCCTAAGGATCCTTTCTATTATAAATGCTAAATTCCCATTGGCTAGTCCACCTGCCTATCCATACATCTATTTACCCATCCAAAATATTATAATTAGTTTTTTTAATTGTTTAAAAATGATGATGAATTTTAAATAGTTACTGGTTATTAAAGATGTTTGGTACTCATCTATTTATTTCCGAAGAAAATGCGATGCGTAATTCCCGACCGGACCGTAGTAATCCAGCAGGCCTACATGATAGCTGAAGTCGAGTGGTGCAGCGCGATCAGCTGATGCGCAGAAGCAGACACTCCTCGACAGTTTATGGGTCGCCACGGAACACGCACGGTGATATGACGTAATCCAATTTAATGAGCGGAACAGCCAGCACAGTTAGTATAAGAAATTTAATGACATTGATATGCCAATCGGGATATGAGGCACGTCACTGTAACGTTCGGATACGAGATGCGCAGAAGAACACAAAATCGTTGAATCAATTAATATTCAAATTAGTGACATAGGTACGTCACTGTAACGTTCGGATACGAGATGCGCAGAAGAACACAATAAAAAAACGAACACACGATGTAAATTACACATATAATATTTCACATACCACTTGATTATTTGTATCCGAAGAATTAACCGTTTCAATAGCCTTATAATTTTCAACTTTAAAACACTGCGGATTACACTCACACAGGTCTTCTAATGAGGCCTATTATCGGACTACATCTCGACGGAGCACAGAGGCCGTATCTCCGACCGTAACCAACTGTTAATTCAACCGCCTATGCGGCCTGCGCCGACACGCACACACACCTCTACGACAGCCCTCACACTTCTCCTAGTACTCCACCTGTCCAGCTAAGTTTTATATTTCTCAAAGGTCACGTGACAAGCCTAGCTCCTCCCTAACAAGTGTAAAGGCACACCACTGTAGATTTACCTTCAAAACACCCCCTCACTACACCCCTCATCTACCGTTTCGCACGAGGTTTGAATTGCCTTTATACAATTCCGAGAACTGAGCTGCGTCTTCCCTCCTGGTTCACGGTCGAAGTCCAGAGAAGGATTTCGAACGTTCGTCGTTACAAAATATTGAGTGCAATGAAGCATGTGATGTCAATGCTAGAGACTACCCTCTATGAAGAAACCTCCACGTAGTGAACTTCAAACTTTAATTACTCTCTTAGGTTGCGTTCCGTAGAAGCGACCGTCGACCATTCTGGGCTCGACTGGGTATTGTTATTTTCATTGTTTCACTCAACGTCCTGATTGTTGAGGACTGCCTTGGCTCCGAAATGGTGCGTGCATCTACAAGGCCGTGTTTTGATGAAAAGTTTGTGATATCTCGTTAAAATGTTACATAAATCATATCATTTACTAAAAAAATGAATGATTTGAATGAAAGAATGAATTGATTTATTGTCTACCCATGTGAAGTTACAGGAACATTGTCGTAGTTGACATTATTCCATGATTTTCAATGAAAGAATTTGAAAATAACCGCGCATTCTTCAAAGACAGCCCACGACCGGAATAAAACTGTGGGCTTCTTGGTCTCGACCACAACAGTCAAAACAGCAACGCTCGCATACGTTTCTTGCAAATCTGATCTGTCATTGGTGCAAATTGTGTTTACTTAAATTCCATTGGTCGCAGACTGGTCGTTCTGGTCGCCTTTGCGGAACACAACCTTAATACTCAACCGATTCGTTTGAAATAAGCGGCAAACATCTTTAACATAACAAGTTTGATAATGTGCTACTTTAAAGTTTTGAATTTAAGCTATAAATAGCTTAATTAGTTTTATTACTAATTATTCACTTTTATGTTAATTACACAGACAAATTCATATAAATGATGATTGGTTTTGATAGTTGATTACATATGATATCTTATTGATAAAAATACACTTGATATGCTGCATATTAAATTTGAAGTGAATAAATTAATTGCAGAAATTTGCATATTAATATAAAAATTTATTTATATATTGAATTCGAAAATAGCTAGGGAGGCTTGTTAATCTTACAAGGCCTATACTCAAAATAAAAATGAAGCATATATGGGCGATTCCACTGTTACGTGTGGGGACTTTCGCACTGAAAATATGAAGGAAAATTGTGATTGAAGGCACGGGTTTATTTTTATTTTATAAATCAAAAGTGCTTTATTTAGATTAGACATTAATTGATTTTTAAGTAAGAAAAAAAGTATCATTATCCTTATAGTTAAGTTATTATGAATTTTACCAATTACGTTACTTGTGTGACTCGGAGAAATACAGATATTTGAAATGTTACGTTTGTCACCCACCATATTCCTGTGAAACTACAACGTTTAGAAAATTGAGATAAATGTAGGTGAATGGCTGAACTATTAACTGTTTAAAAAAAAAATTGAAGATTTTTATGTTTTTAATTTGTCCACTAAAAAAATGTCTGAAGTTGCGTTACGTGTGTGACCGTGTGAATATAATGGTAAAATTAGGAAGAGTTCAGTGTAGTTTGTAGTGTTTTTCACTCATGGTTAAAAACTTAACTGGTCCACGTGAATTTATGGCTTTTGGGGCAGTTGAGTTAGTTACTTTGGCGCAGTTAAATGATTTTTATATGATAAAATATGGAATCTGTAATTTCCGGCCACTTCCACTTCCAATACTTTCCGTCTGGAATCATCTTGCTGACTTGATTACCTTAATGTCTACTCTTGGTTTACTTGAACCAGGCCAGGGAAATTGCAAGATTTATGTTTTCCTTTCTCTCCTGTCGCAGGACCCTACTTTTTTCCCAAGTAAAAGTGTGTTTTTGATCATGTTCAAGACGGCAATCACAAAAATTACGCGTTAATATAATTCCATTCCTCACGTCAAAACTGTCCTTTTCAAATTATTTAGCCCTTTTTTTTACACTGACGGACACTTTTGGCATTTTACGCACTCGCATAAGCCGACACCACGGAATGAAGTAAGATAACAATGCGCGTGCCACGTGCACACCCCTGGAAGCCTACTGGCGATTTTGCCAAGCTATCTCGGGGGCCCTGCTAGGCTGCGCTATTTCTAGATCGGAATGTCTTGTGGTCGACGTAGCAAGCGAGGGTGGGAGGAGCAGAGGCGTAAACAAACTCGAGTGATCACAGCATCGATCTAAGTTGCATAAATATGAGAGTTAAGCAATATCCAATCAATCGATGGCTGGCTTGAATACAGTAGTATAGCGCTGAGAAGGCACGGCGCTCTGACGATTGCAATAAATGTTGTCTTTTGCAGAGATTAGGGCAATTTCGGTGTTATTTCGCGAATTAACCTAAAAGCTGTACATTTCGCAGTAAAGAGCCCAAATCGCGTTATTTCGCGTTTCAATTTTAGTGTCATCAGGACCTTTACGATCTTTTCGCCCGACATTTTCCATCAGTTGTGCAAAATTATCAATTTCGTTTTATTTCGTAACGCAATGTTATATGGCTCTATAACACAATAACTCTGAAATAATATCATACTTTTCCCCACTTATTTGTCTGTTACTTGGGTCCCGTTCCATAATGTCTGGGCTTGTATAGGGGTTTATGGAAATCAGATATAAGTAGTTTTCACAACATAGCCATTCTGGCACTTGTAAAATCTGACATCCACAAACACATTACAGCCCCAAAGCATAATACTTCTGGTTAGGCCCTATGTTTGTACCTGTTATCTTAGGTTTTCCGCGATGTTTACATGCATATATAATATTATCATAAGGGATGGCTTAAATCTCGGAAGCATTTTGGTAAGATCGTAACACGGCCAGGGGAGGGTGGAACTCTAATCCAAATCTCAATGCCTCCGTAAATTCTGCGTATGTGGAGAAAAATGCCCCCTCATCCATTTTCTGTGGCAAAACCCCCCTCCTATAGGGCCCTATCGAACTCAAGAGCTCCAAAAGCTCTGTTTACTCTGAAAAGCACTTAGAAGACAAAAAAGGGAAAAACCGTCATATCTTGGGCTAAATTCTTTGTGCTTATTTTTTTTTCTATGTGTACTGGCGCGCTTACACATTTACGTGTTAAAACCTTATGCTTGCGTCTTACGTTTTTATGTGGATCCACCTTAACCAATACGGCATTGAATCCTTCATGTAACATAGCTTATTGTATCCAATAATGATTAATGAAGATGTTGATTCTCATTTTTATCTCACCTTCGACTTGGCACACATTGTCGAGGCGCAAGTAAACCCCAGTTTGCGTTCAGGGCTTTTCAACGTCATGCAATACCTTTCCCTCAGCCAGTCTTTGATAACCCATGTACGTTTCACCTTCCAATCTCAAACGTTTGTTCGAGTTCCTCTTCCAATCCTCTGGTTTGAAAACATCCCTACTTTTCCCTTTCCCCGCCGCATGTGGGTCTATCGGGTAAACTCTAAAACAATTCTTGCTCCCAGGTTATTTGTTACAATGTCTCGATAAAAATGGCTGACTTAGAACATTACAGCAATGCAAACATGGCAATGCCAACTGGTGATCGATTGCGAGGTCACTGTATCTATTTGCAAGTATTGCTTTGAAGTAAAATGCCTCACTACATATAATCTTATATTACTCGCAACCAATTAATAACACCTAAAAGCACATGCGTCACTGCCATCAACACGATTTGAAAAACGTCAATGCACCTTGCGTCCAGCTTCGATATGACCTCGCCGCCCCGCACCTTTTGACTACTTCCTACTCGCACACAGTGGCCCGGAGAGCCTCACGTCGTAGTCGGTCTGTTGTTCTTGTCTCGTGTGGACGTGTGTTGTCCGCGCTCTTGTCTCTGGTCTCATTGTGCCTCCTCAGTACACAGAGTTAGCTTCTGTTCTGCTGTAAGTGTTGCTGTTCAGCCCTTTGCTGTTTTTCCCTGTTTTCTCATTCAAATTTTGTTTAATGTTTGTTCTCTCCAGAAGGTTGTCTGTTCTGTCTAGACTAGAAGGTTAGTTCTCTCTTTATTTTTTGTCCTGCTTCATCATCTCAGTGTTGAAACTCCGTCTGTTCCGTCCGTGCAGCCTGAGGAGCCCATTTTTCAGAAAGTACTAGGTTCTTTTTCAATGTGAGATTAGAGCCTTGACACGGTTTATATGCTGTGCTTTTTTCCGCTCTTAGCTCCGCTCTTGTTTGGCATCCACAGGACATGGTTTTGGGCTTCCGTTTCTGCTGAATGTGTTCAGCTAGATGTCTGTTACCTTTAAGAAAATGTCTGTTCTGTCGAGACTAAAAGGTTTGTTGCTACTCAGTAAAGCGCCCTTTTGATCTCAGTGTTTGTTCTCCGTCTATTCCGTCCGCACGGGTTTGTGCAGTTTATCTTTGGTCGGTGTTAGCTTCTGTTCAGTGCGAGATTATAGGTTTGAACACACTTTAGTGGTGCTGGTTTCTGTGCTGTTTTTTGTTTTTTTAACTGTGCTGGTGTGCTGTTAATATATATTGACGGAAAAACAATTAGGTAATTGAATAGGGTATGCCTGCCTATAAGTTAATAAAGATCTAGGGACGATTCACAAGGACAGATTGTTGTTCTATTTTGCAATAAACAGACCTACCAGTATGTTTTAACAACTGAAACATTTCATATAGAAACTTTTTAACCTCCTCATGCAAAAAAAATTACGATTCAAAGTTTTGTCTGGATAAAAATGGTTAAAACTTATGAATTTATTCATACAGAATACAATGAAGGCAATGCCAACTGGCGATCGATTGCATGGCAAGAGTACTTATTTACAAGTATTGCTTTGAGGTAAAATGCACCATTTTACAGCTAGTCCATGGTAAAAGAAAAATCCCTGAAAATGTGATATCTGCGACAATTTAGTGTCGTCATGATTAACATCTTTACATATATTACCTACAACCAATTTATTACACACTTAAAAGCAAATGCGCCACTGTCATCAACACGATTTGATAAAAAGTCAATGTACCTTGAGTGCAGCTTCGATATGACCTCGCCGCCCCGTACCTTTTGACTTCTACCAGCACCGCACGCACACAGCAGACCTCTGATAAGGCGGGGGAACCGGTTCCCCTTTGTTGACAGTCATGTGAGCTAAGACAGGGTGGTCATTTCTCACGTTCGGTTTGATATTGTCGTCGTTTTGTTCTGATATGTCGCATTGACTTGTCTCCAATTATTTAATTGATCTTAGCTTCCCCCATTGTACCATTGTAGATTCCTGGATTGCCCATAAAGGTTGCCCCTCTATTGTGTGGTTTCGCCCCCGATTGTCATTGTTGTTAAGGTTTTCATTTGATCGTAAGGTTTTCATTTTGATCGAAGGTTTAAATTTTGATCGGTTACCAAGGATATATTTCCCCCTTTGAAAGTTCTAAGAGTTTTCTTATATAGAGATTTTGGTAATGCAACTCGGCTTATAAAGCATAACATCTTCTCTTAAATGATTTTTTTATGTGTGGTAATAAACAAATTAGCTGCCTGTTTTAAAAGCATCAGGAAATAAACAGACATAACAAAAAACCCATACCCGGTGTATTTTCCACTATATCATTATGTGCTTAAATCAACGCCTATGTTTGACGAGTTCCAATAACGGTCATGAAATTTTGCCCTGAAATGTAAAAAGATCAGTTAGAAGTTCAATTCAGCCTTTACATGCATAGCGTCGCTACGCACCCATTCCAGTTAATAATGCTGCCTTTCCCTAACATCACAAAACTCAACGGCTCCCCAAAGCAGGAAAACCTTCATTACTCATAAGAAGGAATTACTTGTTTGCTAAATTATGTGGCTGCGATAAAAGCTTATCCTATAAACTCGTCCGACAATGAAGTTTTAGATCCCCCTCTTAAAAATCGTTGTCACTTGTGTCCAAATCTATTAAGCTATTTGCACTTAAAAATAATTGCCCATTAACCTGCCTTTATTCTTCGTAACCCGTAGAAGGGTTTTCAGTTTCACCTCGACTCTTTATAAGCCGAGTTGCATTACCAAACTCTCTATATAAAAAAACTCTTAGAAATTATACTAAATACCAAGCATTATATGCTGAAATTCGAATACACTTTCAAGATCATAGTTGTATCTTAACCGTGGGTCTAAAATTGATATCACATTTGGGTTTTGTGCCTTTACTACAGAAGCAGGTAATTTTACTTTCCACCTACATCCAAAGTTTTTTTATGTTTTTATGCTAAACTATGTGTACTATTGCAAAGCCTTCTGTTTGTTCAAAGGACTAACGGATCAAAGTTTTTCATCTGTACAGACTCCTTGAGTTCTCGTGAAGCATTGTTGGAACTAAAAACTAGACTTTATTCAATTCATAAGATCGAGATTAAAACATTCAAAACTTTCCTTTCACCAAGAGCCCAAAAACTCCATTAACTAACCAAAAGTCTGTTGTTTTTTGGGGGGTTTCCTAGTCATTGCGGAATCTTTGTCAATGAACTAGCAGCCACATGTGAAAATTCTTCCACGGATTGCAAATTTAGTTGTACCTTCTAATTTGAAATTTAATTATTAAACAAAAGCACAAAGAATGTCGCTTCATAATTGGGACAAGATACAAAAAATAAATTGCACAAAATCAAGCATTACGAAGCATCCTGGAGCTCTTCATGTTAGTCGACAATATTAATGACAATCTTTTAAATATTCATTCTTGTAATTCCACTTTCAATTTAACATTTTATTGTCAGTAAAAAAATTCTTAGCGAAAAAAACGTATGTCAAAAGAAAATGTATCCATGCATTGACTTAAAAAAATCATCTATTGAGACATAACATTAATCCTCACATCTTCAAACTTTGTTATATCATCCAAACATGCGATTTACATTAATTTTAAGATAAAGAACCACTCAGATCCACTCTGTATTTCTATTCAATTATAATGTGCCTTTCATCATTTCAATATTAAATGCGAAAACTATAAAATTCAGATCTATGTATTTTTAAAGTATTACTACATATTTGGGTACAAAGCTGTTCGATTGGATTATTCTTGGAGAGACTGTTGCTCTGGTGGTTACCACTAGGACAAGAAAAATGTACAAAAAATTACGCAACGGTATGAGTCTTCTTGTGCTTGGTAAGGTTACCCTTTCTTGTGAAGCTCGAGGGGCACACAGAGCAAGCGAAAGATTTTCCTCCAGTATGTAACTTCATGTGCCTAGTGAGGTTGCCCTACACTGCGAACCTTGATAGGCACAGTGCGCACCCCAAATGGTTTCCCCTCCGCTGTGCGTCGTGGCTTGGAAGGCGAGTCCACTCTTACTCATGAACCTTGTATCGCAGCCGCAACAGGAAAGCGGCCCTCTCTCTGGTGTGTTATACCTCAAATGTAAAAGTGAGTGAAATTTAGAAGTGAATCTTTGGGGCACAGAACGCACCCAAACTGTTTTTCTACAGAATGCGACAGGTTGTGCCTTGTGAGTGGCACCTTCTAACCAACCTGGCTTCACAGTCACCCCCAGTACATAAAAACGGCTTTTCTCCTGTATGGGACATGCCTTTGCTCATTTAGGCTCTCTTTTTGTGTAACTTTGAACGCACGCCGGACTGGAAGATAACTTTTCCTCGGTATGGATCCTCGTGTGTCTTACAAGATTGTACTTTCCCTTGAAACGTCGCCGGGGTAAATATCGCACTTGAAGGCACTAGCGCTGCATGAGTTCCCCACAGTTTGGCAATTTTAATCGCGTTGCATGTCAACCCGTCGTCCTCTGCTTGCTCGAAGCAACATAGTCTTTGTTGTGTCCTCATTCTCATTCATCATTCCTTTTAAGTTTTTTTCACTTAAGGAGGATTATTCTGTCTAGAAAAAAGGTTTAGTTCTCTCTTTATTCTGCCCTGCTTGTAAAGAGAAACGCTCTCATGTCAGTGTTGTGCTCTATCTGTCTCGTCCGTACAGCCTGAGGAGTCGATGTTCAGAAAGTGCAAGATAAGGTTCAATGTGAGGTAACAGGCTGACAAAAAGGTGCTGGTTTATGAGCTGGGTTATTGGTTTATCACATTTGTGATTGAGTGATGCTTTTTGCTGTGCTTCCCCGCTTCCCCGTACAATTACCTTTATGCTAGTAGTCATTACTGGAGCTTATTCTCGGAATCTTAGACAAACCCTTGTCCAAAAAATCTAGCTTTGAAGAAATTTGTCAAGTATGAGCTTCCCTAGTATAGAACGGTATTCCAGAAAAAACACAAAGTTTTTTTTGCAAGTCACAGAGTAGGCCTATGCCACAAAGCATAGGGCCATGTTACTTAAAAACATAATTCTTGAATTTTTGGAACTGCAGCATTGAATAGGGTCCTGAAGCCTGAAGCCGGTCCCAAGTGTTTTTGCTTGGAATGAACTTCCCCCGAAAAACAGCCATCAGCCGTCAGATAAGAGCCACTGCCAGACGGCTGAAGTCCAACAATCAGAAACAGCAACAATCGGACATATTCCGGCATTAGATCGCGAAATAAACATTGAATCGAAGCTCCAGAGGTTGCGGTAAATGATACGGGTTTAGAGAGTTATGGCAAATTTTTTTTTGTGTTATCAACTCTTGGGCCCTGCACTACAGAACTGAACTATCGTTGGGGCGTACCCTGTAAAACACTGAGCGTGGAAAACTGCTTTTTTTTAACTCTTTTAAAAATTTAGGCAGAACAAGTGTAACATAGAAATAAGCCTCGACTTTGAGATATCAGAAACCATGGTTTCAAGTATCTTCATTACCTGGATCACTTTTATGTATTGTTAGTGGATGGAAATCGATTAGTGGCCGGATCAAGAAACCCCTGAGATTCTTTCACCCACGTAAATTTTAACTCTCCAACCTCAAGGGTAATATACGATGGGGCAGAGTTCCCAATTTTAAAGGCCTAAAAATCCAATCATCTCCCAAGCAACGTTTTCCACATATAAAAAACTAACACACGTTAAAGGCTCTTCACCAGGGGGATTAATTCTTGTATCACTCCAGCATAGGTGGTTGTGCAAGTGACAACAAATTGTCTCCACTGAAGATCTACATGTTTACATGTGATGCAGGAGATACGGTAATGGCAGATAAGGGTTTAATTGTTCAGGACCTGTTTGCCCCTTATGACGTTCAAAGTTAGCATACCCACATTCCTATGTGGCACATCACAAAAATTTTCTGCAGGGGCAGTAATTGGTGACAGAAAATTATCTAATAGACGAGTGCAATCGAAAGAATTATAGGCTTAACTAAAACTTACACAATTCTGAGAACTCCTCTAGAAAGTTCAGAAGTGGGTCTTTTCGAGGATATCTTTTGTATGTGCCACTCTTTGTAACTTTAGGAAATGCTTATGCCTCAAAGATGCTAACTCGGAATAAATACTAGACTATCCAGATATTAATTGAACATTTAAACTTTAAACTAACATCCACATTCAGTTATTACTTCAGTCAATGTAGGCTAATAAATTTTATTTAGTGAAATTAGTCAAAGAGATTAACTTGAAAAATAAGTCAGTGTTTTCAATGGAAATGTCCACATTGTTGAACTTTATTGATCGAATAAAATAATATAAAAAAACATGACACTTTAAATGTAGGCCTATGCCTAAACAAATATCATACGGTACAGTATGAAATTTTAACACAATATTACAAAAATTTTGATGCCTGTGTTGTTCTAATGCATTGGTCAAAGAAAAAAAACTTTACACTAAATAAATAAAATTAAAATGTCAACAAATACTGTATCAGTATAGCTAATACAATGTGAAATAAAAATATATTTATTTACATAATTTTATGATAATGATGATCTTAGATGTAAGATGATGATTATGATATTTTAAAGAACACATTGAAAAACAAAACGAAAAATTGGAGACGTTTTGACACGTCTTGTTCACTTTAAGGTCTTGATTTTTGTTTTATGTTTTCAATGTGTTCTTCAAAATTATCATATTCATCATCTTACATCTAAGGTACCGGTAAGCTGTTGGATCCTATCCCTACATCATAATACTCCAGCCGATTGGCATCTATCAACATAATATTTACACAAAAATGGTGATGTTGTGTTATTTTAGTGCACCCTTCACTTATTTGATATTGGATTGCAATTATATTTATGTGTAGGCCTACCTGCTCAAAGAAAGAAATTAACTTGAAAAATAAGTTAACTTTTTTTTTAACGGTTTTTACCCCCATGGCATTTTCTAAGGTTTTTCTATCAAGTAAAAATACTTATCAAGAAGTGCCTGTTTATGGGGTTTGAAATGAAATTCTTTCAGTTGAAGTAACATCTCCTCAAAGAAAGTAGGAATTTTATTAATATTTTAAAATCTTTATGTCTTTGAATGTATAAATAACAAAGTGACAAAGATTCCGCCTGTGTGATGAACATCTGTCCTTGTATCTGGTAATAATAATGGTGATTTCTCTTTAATATATTCGTACATTCACTTTTTCCAGAAATGGTACAGTAATCGGTGTTATTTCATAATTTCTACTCACATATGGACCCCTTTACCTCCCCACAATGTCTTGTCCCCCCTAGCCCATCAGGGGAGGTTGCCAGATATGGGTAATCTACACGAATCACTAGGCCACACTTCGTCACACGAACATTTTCTATCTTCTCGTACAATTTTATTGCTTCGCTTTCAAAACGACGACCATGTGATGTTGCACGCGATGAAAATTGTTTCGGAGATATTAAAGAAGTACACACTCTCGTGATGTACACCGGTCAGTCATTACATACAACTCCGAACATTTGACGATGTTTTCCAGCAGCTTCTCTCTTCGTACCAGGTTGGGCAGCCTGCTTTTGGTCCCGGGTAAGACTTTTAATTTCCACCGCCGATCTGCTGTAATACTTGCCACACCCATGTTTTCTAAAAAAATTCTGATATTGGTGATGCTAAGTAGTCATGGTCTTTTTCTACTGCAATGACATTGGCTGGCAAATAAAGTTGTTGAACTGGGATTGGGTTAGTTTCAGTATTGTTCGCCTTGTAAATTTAACACGGTGTTTCGAAAAAAGTCCTTGTAACCCGGGTTGTTTTGAAAAAAAGTCGGTCGAGGATCAAAACATAACTCATTAATATTTCCTCGCAAAAAGGCTGTTATCTGCTTGCATTGGGGCTCCCGTGTACACCTTCGGCCCATGAAACGATTGTAGTCATTCCGTTTTTGATAATTCACACATAAATGTGCGAGTGTTTTTAAAAGTCTACCAATGCATTAAGTACAGTAAATACGTGCTTGCAGTGAGCTGTAGGTGCAGCACCTGCTGCACACTCGCACTGTGCTTGTAGGATTTCACTGTTTTCAGACACAACTATGTCCACACATAGCTCATTTTTTTTTTCATTTCAGCCTTGACTTCTCCACGTACATACACAAAGTGCAAGTCCTTACACACTTTCAGGTACCGGAGAAACCTGTTGAACGTACAGGTTTGGTGTGTCCTGTGAAAAGATAAGAGAAAAATTTATTAATGTAAGAAGTTATGTTTTTAAAAGGCAAGCCCTATTGAATGATTCCCATTTAAAAGTTTGTTGCATAAAGTCGGCGACGCAAAAAGAACAGATGTACCCTTCTCACTTGTTATTGCAGTTCTTATGGATGGTTCTGGAAAGTGGCCTATGGTATTGCCATACCTGGGCATTCACTGGGGGGGAGAGTAGTGTTTCTTTATATGCAGCCAACGATTGTTGTATCCCCCGCTGTTTTTTTCTCTTATGCGGTGGAAGGTAGGAAACCTGCATTCAATTAGTAGGGTTAGTAAATTTAATTTAAGTTAAAACTTGTCGTAGACTTTCACGGCACTGGATACGCTGTGCCCATTGTCATTGTAAACCTAACGTTTAAAACTGAGATTGCACAGTTCATCTTTGAATTACAATGACAAACGACGCGGCGTGTCCCGAAAGCGAAGAATGTCAAATAAACTAAATTAGTTCATATTTCAACGTGGGGCTCTGACGGCGTTTGCGCAGGCCCACACACACCTACGGAAATAATAGTAATATAATATTATGTGACAAATACAGTGGTAAATATCACCCTATTGTATACCACCAAATGCCCTCATCGGGTGCAGAGTGTATAATGGCCTACGCCCAACAGTAGCCTGCAGTAAACTACAGTAAACTAAATAAATAAACACTCTTATTGGGAAAAAGAAACACCAATCATTAGGCCTACACAAGATTAGAATATGAGAAAAAATTTAAATTAAATTCACTTACCTCCTACATTTATCGTCGAAAATTTCCCGAATCGGAAGCGGATCGACCTTGACCCTTTCTTTGATGGGAGTTAGGAGTTGATTGCAGTCCTTTCTATGTTGGTTTGGAAGGAAGAGAAGTCTCATAATTTTCCCATTAACTTTCATGGAGGCACGACCCCTACATCCTTCCGACCTTTTTTCCCGCATGGTACAAAATAGTTAATTTTTGACTGCACTGCCTTGCCTTGCTCCAGGCTCAGACACACTTGCTAATGAGTCTAACAGAAATTTTTGCTTTACAATTGGCTTGTGACCCAAAATTTCCCTAAAATCACCCCAGTACTGCAGGGAGGTGTTGGACCACCAGACCTCAAGGCCCTTTTTTGGCAAGGAATGTTTTTTTTAAATTATCAAACTTATTGAAGCATTGGGACCCACTTCTATCAAAACCCGCTTTTCTTCAATTCTGTGGCTATTTGGTCCCAAATGTGTGAAAGCTTTTTACTTTTTACAAATTTGGCTTTAAATTCTGGCTGTTTGTAAAATTTCCAACAAAGTTTCAGTTTCTTTTTCCGAAAAAATATTCGATAGAAGACATCTCGGCAAAAACCGCTTCAACTTAACCTTCAATATCAAATAATGGCGCAAAAATGAGATCGGAGTGGGTGGAGCCTTGGGTCCAGTTGTGTGTTTGTTTTTTAAATTGTGTCAAATTACCGCCTTATGAAGGTTTGGTCGAATGCGGGTAACGTAGCTACGTGTTCATGCCTACTTTCACATCGTTTGGTCGAAAAAGAAGGGGTGTCCAGGTAGGATGCCCGTAATGAAAACGGAAATAGAGGTTTTGTATGTTTTGATACTTTTTTCCTCTAAATTTGTTTTGGAAATTGTAAAAGTGGTGTTTTGTTTTTATTGTATTTTCGCCCTTTCTCGCATTGCAATACATTTATACAATCAATCGTTATAACTTAAAAATAAATGTATAGTGAATTGCAATAATACGTGCGAAGTCACCCACTCACCACAGTTTTATCTCGCAAAAGGCCCTACCACCTAGTGATTGCTCCTGCAGGAGTTCAAAAGTGGAAACACAATACTAGCATTATTTAATCAGAAGAAATCATTTTTTAAACGTGCAAGTATTGTTTTCGTTTAGCTAGTTTTTTTCGGCAAGTTTTTAGTGAAAAGTGACTTAGAAGTAAATAGAATTAACTGTGTTATTTTTAAAAGCAAATAGGAGAATATGGTTTTATTTTTTCAATTTGGCCGCGTTTATTTTTTTTTATTAAATAAAACTAAAACACACACCTTACGCATTCATACAGCTGACCAACAGCCTGTCACATCACTGTAGGCCACACATTCAAGTTTTGCCATCATTGCCTGTGCAACCACAAAGATGATGTGGTTTGCATTAAAAACTACTTTTCCCTCAGTAAATGTCCCCGATCCTTTTCCAATCCATAATGGCTCGAATACTAACTTTGTGTATTTACTTCCCCCTTTTAAGCGTAAAACCACTTTTAAAATGCATTCAAACACAAAGTTTTCAACGCTATTACATGTATTGCGCCTTTTGCTGAGTTAGACTCCCCCGAACGAGCGGCCAATTTACGAACGCGCGCAAATTTGTGAATTTGGTTTTTGAATTGTAAATTGTGAATTTGCAAATTTTTAAATTTGTGTACATTCTCTTGTTTCCTCGAATGGCATTGAGCTAGTTCAACTCGCATAATAAATGCAACAACATAAGGGTCGCTTAACACTAATAAACGATTAATTATCGGCATTATATTCAATTGCCGTTTAATTAGTTATGTAGTACAAGGAAATTATAAACATTTAACAATTAATATCTGCAACAAAAATTCCTCTTACTAATTATTTTTAACTTGCATCAATAATAATAAAAATAATACCAAGATAAATAAATAAATAATACCCAATATATCAAAAGTGTAAAATTCTCACTATTGACAATGGCATTGAGCTAGTTTAACTTGCATAATAAATGCAAACAACATAAGGATCGCTTTACACTAATAAACTATTAATTATCGGCATTATATTCAATTGCCGTTCTCTAAGTTATGTAGTACAAAGGGAAATTATTAGCATTCAACAATTAATAACTGCATTTACATCAATCAAAAAAAGTTCCGTCAAAAAAAGTGTTAACTCTTGAATTTAATGTACCAGTGCTGGCTGTATTTTGTCGAGATAAATCGTAATACCCCTCTGATTATTTATAAATTTAATTTTGTGATCGCATTTTTTTTGTGAAAAAAAAGTAGGAATAACTTGGAATTTATTAAGTGCCTCGTTGTAGGCCTATCATTAGCCCTAATAGGTTACTTTGAAAAAAAAAGTTTGAATGAGTTTAGCAAAGAAAAAGATATTTAATTAATAATCATCATAACTCAGTTCCAACTATGTTCGGGTTGAGTGGTGGTTTTTCGCCATTATTTAGGGCATGAAACTGTAGATACTAAGCTTGCCAGACTCAGTGTTTCTTCACATTTATCTAACTCCTCCCTCTCCACCAATTTACTCCACTCTCTTCTGTCCCCCCACAGCTTTACTCTTGCCACATGCTCCCACACTTTATCCTGTTTTCCAACGTCTTCTTGAATTAATCTTTCCCATTTCTCTCTTGGCCTTCCTACTCTTTCTTTTCCCCTCCTCTGCCGCTTCAAATTCTCGTCTTGGAATCCTCTCCTGCCTGCCCTGCCTCCCCAATCCCCTACGCTGTGGCTGTTCTGACCAGCACAGGCTGGTCCACCCCTTTTCCCCCCCCCCGTCGTCCCATACATCCCTCCCTTCGTCTCGATTTGCCCAAATTGCATAAATATGAGATGTTGGTTTAAAACTCAGGAACTTGATATTAATTATAGCAAAAAAATTTTTTGATTTTTCATAAGGCTAATGTAGAAGCATGAATGATATTCATTTGACGTTAAATTGTAATGGTAAGCTAATTTCTAGAGTGTATGAATTTAAATATCTTGGGTTTTCTTAGATTGTAATTTAAATTTTAAGAACATTATGAGTATGTGTGTAATAAAGTATCATCAGCAATTGGAATTAAAGTAGAATGAAGAGGTTTGTAACTGAGAGAATGTTGAGGTTACTTGTAGATTCTTATATTCACTCTTTATTGATTATTGCTTAGTAGTTTGGGCAGTAAGACCTTCTACTGAGTATGTTGTACTCCAGAAGAGAATTGACCATCTGTTTGATTCATTTCCCTTGAGCCAAGATTTGCAGTCTGATTGTTTCACGATTGAGGAGAGGATGAAGTATAGCGTGCTGGTAAATACATACAAAGTATTGAAAGGTATGTTTTTAGGTATTCTACCCAATATTTTTAAAATTGTTGATCGTGATAGAAATTCTACTTTAATAAACTCATTGGAAGTTCCTAGATTACATTCTGAAGCATTTAGAAAGTCATTTATGTACAGAGGCGTATCCTATTGGAATTCAATTTCTTATGATATTAGAAGCCAGTTTACTGATCTAGGAATTGTACAATTTAAAAGTAAAATTGAAGCAATGATAATGAATCAAAGAGCAAAAAAATTATTTTTACTATTTATTTGTAGGTTATTGTATGTGTGTTTGTGTAATGTTAATTTACCTTCATAAGTTCTTATAAATGATTTTGCTTTTCTCTTTGTTTGTTCATTATTGCTTTGATTATGATATAACAATGTATTTTCAATTATATTTTTCTGCCTAGATTGCCTGGTTGCCGCCCACTGATGGAGCTTGCAACTTGAGTTAGGTGTCCTGTATCAGCGCCGTGGTGAGGTTTACACACCTTTTTACAGCAACGTTAAAGTTTTTGTAGGTATAATAATAGTTTTAAGTGATTCTACAAAGCATGTAATAAGCAAGAAAACCAAGTTCGGACCTAGGCTTACCTTTTCGTAAATATATAGTAGTAAACTGACATTGTACTTTCACATGAAGATGCCGTGTGTATGTTGTATCCAGGATTCACAACGTGGTCCGTTTTACTCTAAAGAATCGATTTTGCAGAATAAACCGTAGTGTTCGACTCGGTAGCCATTGAGTTTTGTCTTGGCAGTTGATGGTTCCTCCCCGCTGTATCGTACATAGTGCTCGCGTTCTGATCCTTGCCCCCAGTGTGCACGAGTACGTGTTGGTACGTATAGGCCTAGGCCTACTTGTACAAGATTGTTAAATCTACAAAGATATGAACGTCGGTGTGAGAACTGAGGTGACTTAGGTCTAGGCAATGCGCGGAATAACGACCTAATTCGCTATAGTATTGGCTGGGCCAACTACTTTTCGAATTAGAGCTAGACCTATACGCACTTCAGATCTAATATGATATCGCTGTAGCACACTGCTATAAGCATGTGAAACCAAATTATGATTAATTCATTGTTTGCCGTTCATAAAACGTATTATAATAGTCTCGGTTCTATAGCTAGCCATTGATTAGCTAGCCTATCCCTAGGCTAGGAACAGCGTAGATTACTCTTATCAAATTGTGTAGCCGAGGCATTTAAACAACTTTGTCCTATTATTAATTAGTACATGTACAGCAATAATGCAATTAATAACACAATTTTATTATGTAGAATATGAGGTTATAATACTTACAACTTTTCATTGCGACACCGTTTTCTTCGGGCCAACACACGCATGTAACAATTCCCTCATCTCGCGATGGAGTTTTTGTTGTTCCCTGAAAGTATTTTTCGGTGTCAATTTGTTTTTTATGAGCTGAGGATGTAGCTCATAAAACTAAACCATTACTCTCCTCTGATCAGCCGTCATATGGCTTTTATTACCTTTGTTGTGCTCCATGTTAAATTTATGAAATGTGGACGGCACTTCAAATTCAAAAGGAATATCCGCCAGATTAAAAAAGCAGCGCCTTGTAACAATTGTCCACCGCCATCTAGTAATCCCCGTGCTCTCCCATTGGTCGAATGGATTATGTTCCGACAACTGCTGGGATTAGCCAAGTTGCATAAATATGAGACGTTAAGCAATATCCTATCCTGATATGCTTGTGGCTGCTTCTGACCAGCACAGGCCTGTCCACCCCTTGTCCCCCCGCGTCATCCCTTACGTCCCTGCCTCAGTCTCGATTAGCCTAGTTGCATAAATATAAGACGTTAAGCAATATCCAATCAATCAATCTGGGATAGTTGTCAGTAACTTTTCGAATTCGGGTTCCTCATTCTGACTGTCAGAAAATATTGTCAAGGCTAGACTTTCCGATATTCGGGTTTCGTGGACGACCGAAAAATATTTTCCGACAGTTCGTCGAGGCTAGGCCCCCAGGTTTGAAATCAATCTGTTTCAGACTATGACATATTGTGGTGTAGGAAGAGAGATGCTATCCTTTTTTGACAAGAAATTTATACCCCTTCCATCCTACAGCAAATCGAATTTGGAGTGTTTCTTAAATCATTTCAGGTGTGAACTTGCTAACATTTTTCTTGCCGCTAAGCAGAAACTCTTTTTGCTTATTACTGAGAAAGCTTAAATTCTTTATACATTTTTCATCTAAGTTACTTTTCTCGTTCTTGGTTCTCGTCAGCTGCTTTTGGAGCCGCCAGATATGGCGCTGGAGTTTCTTTGCCTCCTAGTCATTTGAACCTTCAAGTTTCCTGGTGGCTGGTTCTCCTTCAAGTTTCCTGGTGGCTGGTTCTCCTCCTCTGGTGGCTGGTCTGATGGCAGGTCGTGAGCAAAGTTTGCTCACCCATTTCTGGAGTTTTTTTCTGTCGTTTATTTCGTCCATGGTATCTTCTTCGTTTCTTTCAATCTGCCAATTACCCACCTGCCTCTCTTTACGATACTTGCGATTAAGGTTTGCCATCCTGTCTAATAACTTTTTCTCAAACGCTAAGGATCCCCCACCAACGGCTACACCCCTTTAATACCATTCCGCAAAAGTAGCCGGGTACTTTAGGGCCAATTGCTGGGCGATGCCAGCAAATATTTGGTTGCCCGGATGCCAGGAAATTTCAAATATGTCATTAGTGATGTTATGTATAAGTCAATCTGTTCGGAGACGGAAGGCGGTCGTTTATTTGAAATTTTCTGTTGTAGATATTTTGGGATTACTCTTACCTCGTCCAGGCGGTAATTTAATAGTTGGAGTTGAATCGAAGAATGGGGGGGTTGTGAAAGGTGATAATGATGTACTGGTTCCTGCTTGTGGAGTGGTAGGTAGTCGTGGTGTAGATATTTTACGAGCCAGAGGAAATCGCTCCATGAAGGCCAGTTTAAGTTTCTTGGCGGGAATCTTTTTGAACACCCCAGGGATATCTTCAGAGGGCTCTACCAATTTTAAGTCGTCCATGTGGGGAAGTCCTGCCTCCTCTAAGGCAAAAATCACCTCCCTTTCTTTATCATTTTCCACCATGTATACTTCTTTCCAAGGGGAGGAACGTAAGGAGGGATTCGGGGTGGACAGGCCTGTGCTGGTCAGTACCAACCACAAGCGTATGGGGAGGGCAGGAGTTCCCCCAAGTCGTGGTCGTCTTCGTCTGCGTCATCGTCCGTCCTTGTTGTCATTGTCGTCGCCGTCGGGGAGGTAGTCAAAGGGAAGGGGAAAGTTCCCCGACAACGACCCAGAGCTCGCCATTAGTTTCAGGGAGTGATACTCCTCTACTCACCTGTCAAACCACGAGAAGGTTGCAAGTTGGTTTGGAAGACAGTGCATTACATAAAGTAGAGATAGAGCCTGCATCATATACATAAAGTAGATATAAAACCTGCATCATGGGATGCAATGCGGGTTGCATTTCTTTACAGCTTAAATTGCTAGCCGTTTATCAAGAGCACGTTTCTATTTCAAGTAGGGCCATCAAATTCCAACTCGCAACCTTCTCTTGGTTTGGCCCGTGATTAGGGGCGTTTTTCTCCCTGAAACTAATGGCGAGCTCTGGGTCGTCGTCGGGGAACTTTCCCCTTCCCTTTGATTCTATTCTTCCGAGTGAAGGGCTAGACTTGTTTTCCGTTTCGGCCGGTGTGCCACTCAATATTTCCCCCCCTTGTTTAGCAAAGGGCTAGACTTAGTTGGTACGATTACGTCTGGGCTCTTGGATTGATCTTTGGCTTTAGTCCGGAAGGCCAAAGGATATCTTCCCTCCCTCCTCAAGCTCTCCCTTGTGGATACCTCGGGTGGTTTCTGACAGGCCATTGCCCCCTCCAGAAGAGACTTAATCAGAGCCTCCCTCTCTGTGGTCTTCGGACACGGTCAGGGGACGGCTGGATCTTTCATTCTCGATTGGCGTTGGTCTTTTCCTGTGTTTGTCGTCGACATTTTTCTGAAAGAACAAAACGGTGTCAACCGCAAATCGCCTATCATATTAGGGGGAGACGTATATATCAGGAAGCTCTAGCCTACTTCTAAGGATGGTATGGTCTGAATCACACTTAAGTTTTTTGGGGAATCTTTTAATAACTCGTAGTCTTGCAACCATTCTGGAGGTCTTCTAACACGGATCGGTCGGGTGGTCACGGAGGGGGTAGGGGGGGGGCTGGGTAAAGGTGGAGATAGTGGATCGTTTTTAAACACCAGCCCTACGTCTTTGGTCAGTTCTCGGTCTTCCATTTCCTTTCTGGTATTTTTCTTGCTTTATACGGGGTACTGTGTGTAAAACCGTTAGGTATGAAGGAAGGCGTATGGCTTGCCTCAAGTGGTTTATCGGAAGACTAATTGGTATGGGAAGGGAAGCCGGAAGCTTGTGTTGAGGTATTAAACGTAGGTTGAGCCCCTGTTTGTGTAGAATTTTGGTCTGAAATCTCTCCAAACAGTTCCATAGAGCGGTTTAGAAGTCGGTCCAGTTCTTCCATGCGGGCATCATGCTCCTGAGGTTCCTTTGGCGTGTAATGATTTTCTTGTACATAGTTAAGAGTATAGTTCACAATAGGAGAATTCTGGCCACTGTGAGGGGTGATTTGCGACTGTGCGGTATTCGGTAGTGGTGGATAAATCGTTCTGTGGATACTTCGATGTTCATCCCCGAACTTCTTCCCATCTTCCCTTTTGTTCATTTCTCGGTCTTGAGACATTGCTTCATCTAGGCTGTTCTTATATGATGTCCTGTCTTCGCCCTCTGTCGTGGGCACAAACTTGGTTTCACTCACAGTGGTCATGTATTCTGACCCTGAGTCTGCATTCATTGATGTGTGGCGCTCGTCAATAGGCGAAATGGTCTTATGTCTTTTCAATGCGAAATTAGGGAGAGAGAATGAAAAGCTTGGCTCAACTTCTATATCTCACAGCATTCACAGCCAAAGACTTTCGAAGGAGAGCTTTGCTGCCGTTTGTTTTCTACAATTTTTTGTATTTGTGAGGTTAATACAGACTCGACTAATTTCTTCACTTGGCTTCGTCTCGGTCCATCCCGGCCGCAGCCAATTTTTGGCATACTAAGGTCCGTGATTCCTTTTTCAATATATTGCTCTTTTAATAATGTTGAACATTAGTTTAATGATTTAAGAGTGGACTTGTACTTTCTTGTTTTCTCCTTACTAATGAGGTAGAAAAGAGTTCTGTTCGGCTGTTTTAGGTCTGCCACTTCTCCTACTTGTTTGATTGTTTTTTTATGTTATCAATATTGCCAAATTAATTTGTAAATGTTTTGGCAATCCCACTTGACATGACAAGATCTTAACCCACACAATGGCCCAGGGACACATCTTCAGGTAGTGCAAATAGGTCGTGATCAATGGCATTAATACATGTGTTTTGGGCATTAGGCCTATGTTAGGATGGGTTTTTAGAATCTGTACTGTACTGTAGGCTTAGGTCTATATTTGGATCTTCGTGCACTTCTAGGTGATAAACGGTGACCACATACGCTTCCAGCTGATTTCTGGGCCTTCAAATTCCAACTCGACACCTTCTCGCGGTTTGGCCCGTGAATAGGGGAGTTTCACTCCCTGAAACTAATGGCGAGCTCTGGGTCGTCGTCGGGGAACCCCTTCCCTTTGACTACCTCCCCGACGGCGACGACAAAGACAACACGGACGGATGATGACACAGACGGAGACGACCACGACGTGGGGGAACCCCTGCCCTTCCCATATGCTTGTGGCTGGTTCTGACCAGCACAGGCCTGTCCACCCCTTGTCCCCCCGCGTCATCCCTTACGTCCCTTCCTTCGTCTCGATTAGCCAAGTTGCATAAATATGAGACGTAAAGCAATATCCAATCAAATCCAGCTGATTTCTGCGGAAGGGCTCTCCTTCACAATGAGCTAGTGCTGTAGTCCAAGGCTTAAAGCCATCCCCATCATCAAGGCCTAGGCCTATAGCTGTGGGAGCCGGATTTTCTGAATGTCTTCATGTATTATATTCATGTATTCCTGTATGTAAAATTTGTCCAATTTGGCTTGTAGGCCTAGGTACTGAGTCCTCCAGTAGTCTCTGTAATAAAACCTCAAGTCTCCTCTTGGTCTATGAAACAACGTCAGTGACTTCTTCATTTAGCATGTAAGAAGGTGTGTGAAGCTTTCACACGTTCTTAACTTGGTCTCTTCAGTATGCGTATTATTAGCATTGGCAAAGCATTGCCAATTTTCCAAGCTTTTCTCCATAATTCAGCACTGCTGCAGTGATTGGCCTAGGCTATATTTTATATTTTGTTCCTGTTAAATGTAATGTTTGAGAAAGTCTTGACTGGTATATTTTCGCTCAATTCTGTTAAATATTTTTTACCTTTCTGTCTGGACAGAACAGACAACCTCCTGAAGTGTTGTATCAATCAGCATAGTTGTCATGGCCTTAATGACATGTTTTATCCTGGTTTCTACCATTCATTGTACTCAATTCTTAAACTTAATTCTATTAATTTGAGCGGTGAGAATGTTTAGAATTTGTTGCTGGTCCCTCACTTTCTTATTTACTTTTCCTCAACTTCCCCGGCACGCCTTCTGTTGAAAGTCATAGTTTGCGCAAGAGTTGTTTCACATAGCTCCAACCATCCTTCTACTGATGGGTGAGATTCAAGATTCAAACTTGAACAAGAATTAAGAATCGACACTGGTTCTCTCTCCACCACATAAGTGGATCATCAACCATTCTGAAGACAGGACTTACAAGATTTATTAGTGCACCTTGGCCAGGAGCTTCCTCATTACTTCCAGTAAGCTCTATACTCCACAGTGAACGAGTTCTTTCACTGGGACTTCCTAGTATTAGTGGCTGAGGTTTTGTGAGTAAAAATTTCCTTGTACGAATAACAACTTTGGCCTACTGTCATGTCTAGGCTTAGGCTGATAGTAAAGAGTGGATTTAGAATAATGCTGTCATACCTGGTAGAATTACAACTTAGAACTGCCATGAGAGTTGGACAACCAAGCACTTCCAATGTTTTAATAAATAAATAATAAATTTTATTTAGAGTCTACCCACTCAGTTATATAACTGATTTTCAGGCGCGTTTTAGCTTCGTCTTTGTAGACGTGTTCTGTCAAAAAACATCTTTAAACCGTGCATCCAAACATCAATGCGAGGGATTACTCTTCTTGGTTCTGGAATTGAGGAAACCTTGCTGTTGCTGTGCGCAACGTTGATTCGCTACGCCAAGAGTCTAAGAGTGTCTTTTCTTTTATTGTTTTCAAGCTTACATGCCCGCTTGTACATTAGCCAACAGTTGACGACTACTAGATCCACAAAGTTGTTATATGCTCTCACTGGCCAATTGCAAGTGAGCATTGCAGTACGATAGTGTGCTATTAGTCCATCACACAAATCAAAGCCACCCATTGAACTGTTGTAGCTATGTACAATAGCTGGCTGCAGTACTTCAATCTTCTTTTCTCCTCTTAACACCAAAGTTTACATCTCCCAATGAAACTGTTATCTATACAGGTGCTCATCATAAGTACTGGCTTACTATCCTTCCACTTCAGAACACACACTTCGTCACCCTGACGCACTTTCTGATCCCAGCTGCCCCGTTGAAGCTCTTCAACTTTTTGGAGACACTCCCAATTCTGTTGGGCATAACTATTCCAGTAAGTAATATGCCCTCCAAAAGAAGATAGATAGATAGATCGATATTTTTATTCACTTAGACTAGTACAGTGTACAAGTATAACTCTTTGCAGAGAAAGTGAATAGTCTATAATTAATAATTAATAATAATAATAATAATAATTATAATGATATACACAGTGTTAGAAGAAAGAATAGTTGGATATAAAGCATAATTGATAATTCATATTGATATTGATATGTATGATGATTGATAATATTGATATTTCATAACTAATTCATTATCATTCATTAACATAATTCATAATCAACGCGACGGGACTTTAGCGTTTTCCTAGTTAATTTAATGCATATCTTATACAAGCCGCACCGATTATTATATTTGAATATTTTTTCTTGCATTATATTCTTCTAATAAAACCACAGAGCTGTCTGCAATCAGTTTTTAGATACTTTGCATCGTTCTCGAGATATCTCGAAAAAATGTAATTTCACATGGTTTTAATTTTGCGACTATCCCTCCCTCTTAAGTTATTCCTATCAAGGATCAAATGGCAATCCCTTATTAAATATCCACATGCATTTATTTATCTATGGCTAAATAGTAAATAAACATTCCAGACTTGAATCTGTGCTATTTAGATCCCAAGTTAAACACGGGATCAACTTACATCATCGCTGCTGGAGCTTGAGCTGGATATGACGATTGGTTCTTCTTCGCGGGTGGCGGGTGGTGGTGGAGGACGTGGTGGTGAGGGGAGTGGAGGGAGGCCGGCCCTCGCCCTCTGTTCCCTGAACTCGTCTACCCCATCTTGAAGAATGGGGGAGACTGGGGTACAAGGGACAGGGGGGTTGGGCACGGGAGAGGGAACAACCCTCTTCTCGCTCGGACCTCCCCAGGTCAGATCGGCTCCCCTCTTGTTAGAGGGGGGCGACCCAATCGTGGGCGGTCCAAGCTGAGAAGGGGTTGCGGGTGCCCAATCGTGGGCGGTCCAAGCTGAGAAGGGGTGGGGGGGGGGGCGGATGATGATGGGGAGAAGGGGCGTGGGGCTGGGCGGTCGTCAATGTGCGCCATAACGTCTGTAGAACAAACAAGCATTCAATTAACCGCAGTCACCTGTGTTATTGTAGGCTATCCTAGGTCCACGCACTATGACTACAGTTTCAAAAAAAAAACTGAATGAGATCTTTTAAATACGGTAATGTATTTTAAATTGAAATAATTAAAGTACACTTTACACACAAGTAAAAAAAAAACAGACAAAATATAATATAACTTTATCCCGAAATGTGGTTCGACAAGATTTATATTTTTTAATCGTCAATATTGGCATCAATTATTTGCATGGTGTACAGTTCAGGTTGATTTCTAACCTGGGAAAGCGCAAATATGTTTTCAAATATCCGCAAAGCAACAGACAGACAGTTCAGTATGGTCTCTAGCATTATGAACATTCTTGCGGTTGATTAATTACATCTTATAATTACTTGAGCGCACGTGCAGGTGCTAGCCAATCAGTGGTGATCCTATTTATTTGCTTATTTAACTTTTATCTTATTCAGTAGGTTATAAAAACTCATTTAACTTGCAAAAGGATTAGGCTACAACAGCTGAATAAAACTAAAAATATATAAATATACACAAACAGAAAAAAGAGATAGGGTTTTACAAAAATAAAATAAAGACCATCAAGAAGAAGAAAACTGATTAATAGACTATGGGTATTCCAGTCCTACAAAAAATATGAGGTTTGCCAAAGATCAGAAACAGCAATCAGGGAATATGATGAATGATGATGTACTACACTACGGGGATGACCATGTGCATAGCGTCTGGAGATTACAGAAACCTGGTGCCCATGTGGGGTGGGGGCAACAACGCTCGCCACTAGCTTAGGGGAGCTAGCCCGGGTCAAACCGGGGTGGACAAGCAGAAGCTGGATCGTTCCGTACAGTGTAATATACAAAGCTATATAAACTGTTTATTTAACAAAACAAAAGGAGACCATTTCTAAAGAATAGTTATGTAGCTCAGTAAATAAAAGTAGGATGAAAAAGAAGATAAAGAAAATAAACAAACATAAACAAGAACAACTTATTCAATACAGGAAAACCCACCACCAACTAGATAGAACGTTTCTCCGCTTGGGCGCAGCACGGCACCGTGTGTCATACAATCGTGGGTGGATTCTTTCTTATTCTATTTGCATCTTGATTGCATCTCGACTACACATTGTATTCTAGAACATGTGCATATTATATTATATTAGTATTGTATTGTAATTGTAATTGTAATTTTTTTTTTTTTTTACAGCTGTGGGATTACATTGTGAAGCCGTAGCAAGTATGTGCATCTTCACATAAGCATTTTGTCAGAATTGTTGTAAAGACCTAGTGCCTGGCCTATAAACATAGAATAATTTACAATGACTTAACTACTTTACTAATAGAATATGATAAATTATATAGGCCTACTACAAATTACATTATTATACATTGTAAGCGCCAGTGTTCTTATTAGTTAGTTCTAGTTTTGTGATTTTCCGCTTCATTGTCTATGCATCATTCTGTCTTGTTGTTTCACCCTGTGTTTCCCCTCTTTCCCCTACTTAACCAGTTTTCGTTATCTGTTCTTGCCCTGACTTTGCGTCAGTCTGTCGTTCGTTGGCTGCCCTACCTCCGTAGGACACAGTTGGTCTCTCGACTGCTCAGGGAGCAGCTCAAACCTGTCAGTCTCCAGTCTCAAGTCTTCGAACAGTGCAAACAGTCTCATTCACAAATTCAAGTTTTAAAGTGTTACGCTCCAGTGCTACAAGCCTTGTTGTTCTCCGTCGCTGCGCTCTCTTACGCCTGTCTTCGAGTTGTTCTCGTCTGTGCTGTCCTGGCTCAACATCTTGCGCAGGCATTTACTCTTCTTCTTCTTCTTTAACTCGAGTTCTTTAATCCTTTTTCTATCCCCTGCGGTGGGCACTCCCAACTTTAGCCCACTGCGCCACCCACTTACTGGCTACGTTTTCTCAAGCCCACACAACATCTGGGTAAGTTTTGTTTTGATTCATTTGCTACAATTTACAGTCCACTATTATTCTACCTCAGGCCTCGGCCTTAACATACATTAACATCACATAGGCCTACATTATTAGATGAGCGTAGCGAGCGTAGCGAAGATTCCATTTCACTACACCGGAGAAAAAAATCCGGAATGTTTTTTATTTTTTATTTATTTTTTATTTTGTATTTTTGTGTGTTTGTTAACACGATTCCGGCTAAACCGATACTCCAATTGCGATGAAATTTTATGGAGGCCTTCGAAATCTCTGAACTTAGAACTGCCACGTTTTTGAGCGCAATCGGGAAATTTTTTTCTTATAAAAAACGCAATTTTACGATTTTTTTCGATTTTTTAAAAATTTCTTCTACTTATAACACCTACATGCTTTATCCGATTGTAATGATTTTTTCACAGAACCTTAATTTTATGAATTAAGATATTCGTGTGAAATTTGAGCGTAATCGAAAAATTATTTCTCATAAAAATCGAAATTTTACGTTTTTTTTTCTTTTTTTAAACAATTCTTTGACTTATAACACCTACATGCTTTATCCTATTGTAATGATTTTTTCACAGAACCTTAATTTCATGAATTAATATACTCGTGTTGAATTTGAGCGCAATCAAATAATTATTTCTTATGAAAATTGCAATTTACCTTTTTTTATTTTTTTAAATTACGATTTATTAAAAAATTTAATTTAATTTTTTATTTAATTTAATTTAATTTAAAAAAATCTTCGACTAAGTAATAATTTTTTCACAGAACAACAGAAAATCCGCGTAACACATGGCAGCTCAATGCACCAATTACGCTCATCCAACAACGCGGCGGGACTTAAGCGTTTTCCTAGTATACATAATATATAGACTCATCACTCGTTAAGTGAGCAGAGCCTATATACACATAGGTAACTTATGTCATGCTTCCTTGAAATCACTTATGTTATACAGACATACTTACAAGAATACGCCTCAACGGCTGTTTCCTCAACTACCGCAAACATAAGCGCCATGAGCTGGGTTCTCAGTTGGTGAATTATGGTCCAAGTCCAGGTCTAGGTCCAAGTCCAACTTAATTTTAAAGTCCTATACTAGCCTACAGTAGAGCTACCTGCCGGACAAAGTCAACACTACCTAAAGTTAGGTTAGGTGTTCATTTGAGAGTCCTTTGTAAAGTATTTGTTTATTAAAAGTATTTGTACATCTAGTAAAACCAATTAAATACGTGAATAAAACAAACAAAACCTAAATGTTTACCTTTATTTAACAATGCATTCATTATTGTTTCTCTCGTTGTCACGGACGGCCATTTTGAATCGGACCTAAAACGAGTGTACACTTTCGATTGCTTGATCTATTTGTCGACTTGGACCAAGAATGGACCTAGACTTAGACTTTTCAGACAGTACTTTACACGCCATCGACAGATAATCAGTACCTAACTACGTTGTTAGACGTGGACTTGAATTTGGACCTAGACCTGGACCTAGACTTTAAATAATTTTCAGACACACCCTAACATCGTATTTCCCGCAATGTAAGCACGCTTTAGCTCATTTTTCTTTGGTTCTACCTTCGGCCACGCTAACCCATTGGCTGAAACAAGAAAGAATACATGATGGCCTGTCCTAAATATGTTGACGAGCATTGGCTTAACTACGGGGAAGGGGGGGTGGTCAAATTTTGATCTGATTTGAGATATTTTATTTTGCCATTTATATTTTATAAGGTTTTTGTCAAATAAAAAGCTTGATGAAACTACTCCAATTACACTCTCGAAAAAATCCGGGGCTGTGCGCGCTCACGATCATGCACTTTACCCAATAAAGAGAGTAGGGCCTCTACCCATAAATAATTTTTTGATAACACTACTAACAAAACCCACATACCCCTTTCACTAATAGTGCTGACCATTGATATTTTGAGGTTACAACAATGTTCAAAAAACGTGGCAGGTTTGAGTTCAGATTTTTCAAAGGTCCCTTCCAATTTTCATCAAGATCGCATATGTCGTTTGCCCAGTAGAGAATGAACAGACAGAGAAAAAAATAAAAATAAAATATGCGATCTTGATGAAAATTGGAGGGGACCTTCGAAATCTCTGAACTTAGACCTGCCACTTTTTTTCGGTATAATTATAGAAATATTTCTCATGAATATCGTAATTTTACGATTTTTTTACGATTTTTCATACGATATTTTCGTGATATTTGGGCCGATTCTGACCAAACGGGTGGGGCTACAACGTTTATATTTTAAATGGACATTAAGGTGATAGAAATGTATTGATTTAAAAAAAAAAATTGAAAAAGTCAGCCAGAATAAAGGATTTAATATGAGCTTTTTAGGTATATGATAACAACTAGGACCTTTGCAAACGCTTTTTCAGGCGCGTTGTTGGATGAGCGTATAATTTTTTTAAAACAAAAAAGAGTAAAATTTCAAAAGAAATAATTTTTCGATTACGCTTAAATTTCACACGAATATATAAATTCATAAAATTAAGGTTCTGTGAAAAAATGATTACAATCGGATAAAGCATGTATAGGTATTAAAGTCAAAGAAATTTAAAAAAATAAAAATGTAAAATTGCGATTATCACAAGAAATAATTTTTCGTTTTGCGCTCAAATTTCACACGAATATATTAATTCATAAAATTAACGTTCTTTGAAAAATCATTACAATCGGATAAAGCATGTAGTGTTTATAAGCCGAAGAAATTTTAAAATAAAAAAAACAGTAAAATTACAGTTTTCATGGGAAATAATTTTTCGATTGCGCTCAAATTTTCACACGAAAATATCAATTCATAAAATTAAGGTTCTATGAAAAATCATTACAATAGAATAAAGCATGTAGGTGGTATTCCCGTATAAGTCGAAGAAGATTTTTTAAAATCGATTTTCATGAGAAATAATACTTCGATTGTGCTCAAAAACGTGGCAGTTCTAAGTACAGAGATTTCGAAGGCGTTCCATAAAATTTCATCGCAATCGGAGTATCGGTTTAGACGGAATCGTGTTACCCGACAAACAAAAATACAAAAGAAAAAAAGATTCCGGAGTTTTTTCTCCAGTGTATAGTGAAATGGAATCTTCGCTTCGCTCGCTACGCTCATCCAATTAACAAATAACAATAGAAACTTGAAAACAATCACAATCAAAAAAGCTCATCCATTAACGCGACTAAAAAAAGCGTTTGCGTAGCGGCCTCGTTATACGGAATACCTTTGGTCAGCACTTGTAAATAAATAAATTAATTAATAAATAAATAAATTGTATTTAGAGTCTATCCACTCAGTTATATAACTGATTTTCAGTGGAGGACTTTAAATCAAAGCGACCAAGCCAACCCTGAAGGCCCCGACGCAACCTTTTTTATTTTTACAAAATAATATTGTTTGCAACATCCCACCAAAACAGCAAACGAAAAGTAACCTGGCCTTGTAGAATAGAATGGGATTGAAATGAAATAGTTTTTGAAAAAAGGACAATGTTAGTATTTGTCATTGTCACAACTTACTGTAATGAAGATCGTATAGGCATGGTTCTGTAAATTGCCATGGGACTGCCATCTTTAAAATAAAGGAAGAACATCTAGGTTAGTATAATAATTCAACATGTAGGACAATAACGTAAAACATAAGAATGTTAACATAGGTTTAGGCATTATAAGTAGAGCTATGAAAAAATAGCATTTATATTCTGAATATTTTGCATTAATTTTTCCAAATTTAGCATTTTGTAGCATTAATTTTCTTCTTTCCACCAAAAACCCAAATGTGGGGAGTTTCTTGTATTTTTAATGGGGAATGGATTCAAATTATGCTTTATATGAACATTTTCAATTCAATGTAGTCACTTTAAACGTTAGAATACAATGCTAAACCAATTCTCAATTGGTATAGGTAACCTTATTTTCAGTAAATTTAGCATTTTGTAGCGTTTTTAAGAATTTATACTCACTGATTTAGCATCAATAACCTAAACGCTAAATTTTCATGCCTCTAATTATAAGTTATCAATTTACGTTGTGCGGTTGCCAGTGAAATTTTTTACGACTTTCTGAAAATGATGGATCAACATCTAGATTAGTAAGTGCCGGTATAATACACAAGTATGAACAATCTTAAATACCTTTTATAGTATAGTGTTTTTATTTACTACAATTTAGAAATTAAAGAAGTCCGCCCTGACCGGGATATGAACCCAGATCTACCGCATTCCAGACGAGCGTCGGACTTTTTAATTTCTAAATTGTAGTAAATAAAAACAATTACAACCTACGGGAGTGTTTCTCTACTAACCAAATCGAGAAATAGTACTTTGTGTCGACGTTTCAAAGACCATTTTTGTCTTCTTTAACAGGGCTTGAAATATGATGTTGATGAAGAAGGACAAAAATGGTCTTGAAACGGTGACAGATAATATCATGAATACCACCGCGACAAAACCGCCCGATCAATATAATGTTATCTAGGTGCCCGTTAGGGCGCCGCAGCCAAGTCGCGGAGCAGAGTTGGGTTGATTTCAAAGTGCCACCCAGCCGTCATGAAACGTGATGTGAACTTGAAAACTAGCAAAATCAAGGGATTTGGGTACCTGACAACACATGCCAAATTTGGTTGGGGTACGAGCATACGGCTACTTGTGAAAAAATGACTTGAAACATGCTCAAAAATGTTACTTTACTATAGCTACATATATATATATATATAGCCCTCCGTTCACACATATGATATGGGCCCCATAATTCCTCAGCGTCTTGATACCCGTCCCGGATTTTCCGGGATTGTTGGGATTACAATCCTTCGTCCCGGATCCTGGTTGTAACTTTCCGGGACACAATGAATTATGCAATGTGTTGATACAAGACTGTTGCACGTGTTAGGTAACTTACCCGTCGACTTCTCCTCGGATATACATGTCCCTACCCCTGACGAGCGGGGTCCACGCATCGATGCGCAAAGGCACCTCCCGTTTGCCAGGGGAGGAATCCTCCGGTTGGCCTGCGTCGAGGCTCAGGAGCCGGCGCAGGGGCTGGTGCTGGGGCACGGATCATAAAATGTCAGGTGAAGGTGAACTACACGTATAATTTTAACACAGATGCGGCCAAAGGTTTTCAAGTCCTAAAAGAATAGTTTAGAATACCCCAAAGAAGTAAACTCATTAAAACGTTTGTATTCTGTGTCTTAAGTTATGACAAGGAACAGATAATTGAGAAAAACATTGATTTGATCGAGTTGATAACTGCTTCATCGGCATTGTGAGTTGACAATATATTAACAATTTTATCTTCAAGAACTGGTATCAATTCACTACTAAAAAACTCAGTCCACATCTGAAATAATTGATTGCACAAGACTCCATGGAACAGCATTACTACAATACAATTTAGAAACAAAAAACTAACGATTGTTTATGTAAAATTTCAGAAAATGAATTTTGCTGGATGGGCTGACCAGGCATATCAATAACATCGTGTACATAACATCATTTGCATAATGATGTGCATTTATATTTAATTCATCATTTCTATGTTCGTTAGGATTAATCTCAAAGTCTACATGCTTACTTCGCATGTGCTTACGGAAAGAATTTAGTGTTTTAAAGTCCCTGTTACAACCATCGTCTATGCATCTGTATTGGTCTACACTATGGGTTAAACGTAAATGAAAACACAAGGTTTTAATACTTGAAAAGGTCGCTTTACAAACAAAGCAGAGTGGCATAATGCTCGGTTAAAAAACACAAATCTATGGTTAAAATTAAATTAAAAATCCGATAATATGGTGATTTTAATTAGGTATTTGATACCTACAGGACAGTTAATAAACACCAGTCATTAAGTTATTCTTTCCCATGCCATTACACGTCATACTTCTTCAAGTCATTCATAAGAGTGCCAACTGCTACATACCTCCCATCCCATGGAGTTGTCACTTCATATGCAAATTTCTGTATGAACAGCCACACCTGTTTTGCCTCCTCGGGGTAGCTGGCGTGCAACGCATGAAAGGTTTTAAAACACGTGTCAATTGCCTTTAAAGGTGATTCTATCTTGTAACCGACTTCATCGACACACACATATGACGCAGTGATGTTGTCTAACGTTAAACCAACCACTATGGTTAGTGGTTGTGCTGTGAGTTTGAGTTCCAGCAGTTTTTCTCTTCTGTTCGCCAGGAATGGCTGTAGCTCACCAATTGTCTGTGAAACGCAAAACATTGATAGTCTTAAACCCAAGTTCTCAAATAGGCCTACTTTGTAAGTAAGCTTTTATATTCCTATAGTACACTTTTAGTTTCAATTTACAAAGTATAGTTAAAATTGCACTGTGATTGCATCATGGCAAAAATAGGTAGGCCTATAGAGGGACATCATTGCTTAATGTTTTTATAAAGCAAATAATAGCTAGGGCCTGCTAACCTGCAATTTCCTCTGGAGCTTATAGAAAAGACCAAAGTGTAGCCAACTTTTGTTGTTGAGAATAACATGCTTTTAAAACTTAATATCAAATAAACAATAGGCCCACATAATAATCAATGTTATGATAACTATAATGGAATCATCAACAAATCAAAACATAACAAATGGCATCAAATGGAACCTAAACATGATTTGAAACTACACTTTTATATATATATATATATCTAAGTTTGGTTTTAGGGTTTTTGTTCGTGTATTTCCTCTTCTGCCTGCTGGCCTGCTAGAGAGAAGAGGAAATACACGAACAAAAACCCTAAAACCAAACTTGGATGTATCTATGACTGTTCGTGAAAACCTACGTGCTAACATATATATATATATATATATTAGATTGGAGAAGGGTTGACAGGTTGGGAAAGCATAGAGAACATAAAGCCCAGCCTGAAGGGCTGGGGGCGACAAAACTTTTGACCTGCTGATGACAACTGTAGCTAATTTAAAGTTGTTACCATTATCCATCGACGCGTTTCGTCCTTCTGGGACTCTTCAGGCGGATGGTGGCCACTAAAAATCAGCTAACTACATGCAACCAAAACTCACAACACATAACCAAACCTGTGGTAGGGCCACGCAAGAAGTAAATTCTGCAAGCATGTTGTCATCATCAGCAAGGTTACTTCACACACCATTCATACTGGGGCACACAGTCAGCACAGACAGTAAGGGGGCTTCCCTCCCAACTCTGGTGCTCGGGAGACAAGAATCCATGACTTACCCTGGATTCGAACCAGGACCCTTGGCAACAAAGAAAATAAGCTGCCCCTCCTGCTGTTGCTGGGCAAGGGTGCCTCTTCATTCATACAAAGAGAAAAGGTTAGAGATAGGAAGAGGTGGAAAGTCACAACACAGCACAACCAGTGAGGGGGATTCCCTCCTAGACTCTGGTGCTTGGCGACAAAAGAACCATGTCTTACCCTGGATTTGAACCAAGACCCGTGGCAACGAGAGAGGCTGCCCTACTAATTGTGACTGGGATTCGAAAACGAAAGGAAACAAGACTACAAATTGCAAGCTCTTGGCTATAGCACAGGTACACGTGCTATATTAGCTCTTGGCTGCAGATGAAGAGGTTGAAGGAAAAGACGAGTAGGGTCTGACAGGTTCATCACCTGCTATATATATATATATATATTAGAATCACAATTGTAAACTTGTCGGGTTATTTCGCCACGTCGATTTGACTTACCCATGTCAACGTTTCTGGACCGCTCTGGGCCCCGTCTCATCAGGACGACTGACTGCTGAAGCTCTCGCTCGGACTAGTTGAGTCGGAAGTAGATGCTCAGTTGTTGATACTGCGCATCGTCATCAAACACTGCCTAATAGTAAAAGTTAAGCACGTGACCACACGTGTTGTCAAGGTAAAATATCGTTATTTATCATTAGCGCGTGACATAGCACGTGTTGTCATAGTTTTCCTATTAAAGTTCGTATTTAACACTTCACACGCGGGCGTTACAAATTTAACACTCAAGTGGTTAACTGCACTGCCACTTGGTTCACTACCCTGTCCACGAGTTCTCAAACGTGTCATTATAGTATTGTTATTTAAAAGCCTATCCTTATCGTTAGAAATTAAAACGTTAGAGTTTAAAACACTAGAATTAGCTACGACTGTGACCTGTGTGGTGTGTGTCCCCCGTTTCAGACGATTTCAAGGCTGGTGCTAACGGAGTCGAAAATGTAGCAGATTGAGTAACTTTAATTGCCGGTAACCAAGTATCACTAATCTTATAAAGACCTTTATTGTCATCAGCGTTGATATTGTGAGGTTTCTTTATCACTTCAATGGCTTCCCAAATTAATCTGGGCCACAGCCTATTTTCTTGTTTAAGTATCCTGACTTCATTAAAATCAAATGCGTGAGTACTGTCAGTAATATTGTCGACCGCATGTTTAGCTACAGCCGATAAGTTAACTTCAGCCCGCCTACAATTTCCTTTGTGATCCCTTATCCTGTCCTGCACTGTTTCTCACCAGTTTGTCCAATGTAGACCACCCCACACTTACAGGGTACTTTCATACACTCCCGGCGCCTGGATTCTTGGGCGTACATCTTTTACCGATCTGTGTAAGTGACTTATTTTTTGTAGAGGCTTAAAAAACAGTCCGTATATTGTGGTGTGATAACAGCCTTCCGATGCGATCTGTTGTTTTATAAATCAATAAGGCAACACGGCAGTAGCTAATTCTTTCACTTTATCACTATCACCGGACGAGTCGTACTTCACTTGAGATTGTCTATTAAATGCTCTTACAATATCCTTACTTTTGTACCCATTATTGATCAGTGTTTTGGTGAGGAAACACTTTTCCGATTTAAGTTCAAACTTGTCAGATATACGTATAGCTCTGTTAGCAGAGAGTTGACAACCGATTGCTTCTGGGCGAGGCGGGTGTGTGTGAATCAGCCTTAAGATAACGGTTCGTGTGTGTTTTGTTTACGATACACAGCGTGACCTATTGACCCATCGTTCCTCTTAATTGTCAGAACGTCTAGGAAAGCTAACCTGTCGTCTTTTTCCACTTCGATAGTGAACTTGATATCGGGTGACGACTATTCAGATGAATGAGGAACTCGTCTAATTTCTCTTTACCATGTGGCCAGATAGCATATACATCGTCTATGTACCGTAACCATAATTTAGGTTTTTTAACATGAGGACTTGATGGCTTCAACTTCAAAATCCTCCATGTTAAGATTGGCAATAACCGGAGAAATGGGAGATCCCATAGCTGCACCTTCTTTTTGTTCATAATACACACCCTCATACGTGAAATAAGTGTTAGTAAGGCAGATTTGTACTAGATCTGCAATAGGTGCTGATGTCAACTTCCTTACCACGTCAACAGCTACATCTATTGGTATACGAGTGAAGAGTGACGTAACATCAAAGCTGACGAGAATATCGTGGGGATCAAGTTTTACCTCTTTCAGTTCTTTCAGTTTACAATTGTGATTCTAATACTTCGGGCCACGAAAGCCTTAAAAACTTAATATATATATATATATATGTTTTGTTCTTAAGTTTTCGCGGACGTATTGTATGTTGTAATTGTCTTCCGGGACATTCCGCCGCTTGTATGAGTTTGCTGCTACAGACCTTTGTCTGTAGCCTGGCACTCGACGTTTCGCCAGAATCGCATCTGGCATGATCACGAGTCACTCACTAGTACGTCTTCCTTCTTCAAGAACACGCACTCGACTGAGAGTCTCCAACTTCGCGCATCCTCGAGCGAGTCCGCACGCCTCCTATTGTGGTGGAAATAGGTGCGGGGCGGCGAGGTTGTATTGGAAATGCAGAGATTTGTACTGTGTTGCTCGAGGAAGGCTCTTGTATAGTAGCGTTTGTTGTGTCTAAAGGTGGTATGTGTTTGTTTACCACTTGGTATTGGACCAAGATTGGTTTCCATGCTGTTGCCAGTCTCTGGGCATCATCTCGCTTGTTAATGTTGCAGGGACGTTTTTCTATCTCGATGGCTTCGCGTATGATACTAGGGTAATATACAGGGGCTACTGCTAGAGTTCTAGTGTTGGCAAAGTCTATCCAATGGCCTTCCTTCCTTACATGCTGAGCTAATGCGGATGTTGCTTTGTCCTGTCTTACTGCGAGTTCGTGTTCCTTCACTCTAGCCGATATTCTCCTATTTGTTTGGCCCACATAGACTTGGGGGCACGAACCACAGGGGACCTCGTAGACTCCTTGCGACTCCAGAGGGATTGACTGCTTTGCACTTCTTAGCATGGTGTTGATTTTGCGATGTGCTTTGAAAGTGGTCTTGATGTTGTGAGCCCTGAGCAGTCTACTGACTTTATCTGTTGTACCTTTGATATAAGGCAGATAAGCTGTTGCACGGTGTTTTTCTTGTTCTATTTCTCCTCCGTCACTGACTTTAGGTTGACGTTTGAATGCTTTAGTTATGTTGTAATGTGAGTAGCCATTAGCACATAGGGTCTCCCGCAGAGTTTTCTTCTCCGACGCTAAGTGATCAGAATCTGATAGTCGTATAGAGCGTGTGGTCAGTGTGTTCACCACCGAGTTGAGTTGGGCTGGATGATGATGAGATGCAGCATTAAGGTATCTGTTTGTGTGCGTAGGTTTACGGTAAACCGTGTGGCCCAGATTTCCATCAGCTCTTCTTATCAGGCACACATCTAGGAATGGTAGCTGGCCGTTCTCCTCAACTTCTATCGTGAATTGGATGTTGGGGTGGAGGCTATTCAGATAAGCAAGGAACTCAGATAACATCTCCCTACCATGGGGCCATATGCAGAATATATCGTCAACATAGCGGCGCCAATGGATGGGTTTCAGTTTTGCCCCTTTCAACGCTTGTGTTTCAAAGATGGTCATGAAGAGATTGGCTATTACAGGCGAGAGTGGTGAACCCATTGGCGACCTCCTACACTATCTCGGTTGAGACCGTTCCATCTCGATCGAGACAATATTGTTTGCCGGGACGACTCAAGAGACCCACTCTCAAGACCGAAGTTGGATGTTGTTAGTCGTTGACAACGCTCAAAAAACCATCGTGGGTTTTCAGCTTGGCCTCTTGTCCCTATTTCTCTGTTTTTTCTGCTCTTCAGCTGTTACTGCAAGGAGATTCATCACGCGTTGGCCAGCTTTCTCCGTTTCCATCCCCTATAATACGGATTATTTTTTTGGGAGCTTTTAGTATCTTGTTGGACATAACGGGAAGGAATGTCATCAATGGCAAACACAAACACACGCACATGTACTGATGCCAATCTTGAGTGACTGGCAAGAACACGAGTGTCGCATGTACTTCAGGAACAAACTCTATGTCATTGTCATTACTCATAGAACAACGTTTGCTTGTGGAGTTTGTTCAGCTTAATGACCAGTCTCCTCCAAGGTGGCTTGAAGACCTTTCTCCTGAGCGGAATAGCTTTATGTTTGAAGTGCATTGACGGGTTTTCAAAACTTGACCTGTCAATACATTTTGCAACAAACACAAGTTCTTGTAGACGGATTGTCGTGTAAAGAACCTGGTTAAGATTGAAACCTGACGAAACAACTTGAAAATTTAAGAAATCTTTTTTTTTTACTTGAATGAATTGCATGTTGTCCCTCCTTCCCAGCTGTACCAATGATCTTAACAAACTTTTACGGGACTAAATACCTCATGAGATTCTAACCACTTCTCTATCTGGTTGTGAACATTATCCACCTCCTGGATACCTCTCATGTCCAGGTTCTGATTTTTTATTTCCCCCACTTTTTTTAAATTATTTCTCAAAAATGATTTTAGTACATTTGACATTATTGAGTTACGGTTTTGGAGAACGCAGGCATCTGACCATAGACTTATTTTTGTGATGTCAGGATGATCTTCAATTACACATATGAGGATTTTAACTAGTGAGCTGACAATATGTAACGGTGTTGATTAAGGCCTAAATACAATAGATTATCATGGGATCCTAGAATAGGCCTAAGGTCTAGGCCTTCCAGACATCAAATTGATTTAGGCCCTAGAGCAAACGCATCAATCTAAGGCTGGTCCCAGGCCTATTACAGCCTAATGCTTTAAACTAACCAGTTGCTTGGCCTATAACCAATTTAAGTGATTAACCCTAAAGCTATAGGCTAAACTAAACTGCAAGGGCCGGTAGTATGGCTAGGCCTATAAGTATTTGTAGAATCATGAGTTTGGGTTTGGAAGAATAAGGGGCTAGGAAAGGGCCACTAGTATGGCTAGTCCTATAAGTATTTGTTGAATCATGAGTTTGGGTTTGAAAGATTGGCCGATGTAATGTTTGCCTACCACGTTTGGCAATACTAACGTAGTCCCACTGTTCCCGACAGTTGAGTATGAATGGGCCATCAAATTCCAACTCGCAACCTTCTCGTGGTTTGGCCCGTGATTAGGGGAGTTTTTCTCCCTGAAACTAATGGCGAGCTCTGGGTCGTCGTCGGAGAACTTTTCCCTTCCCTTTGACTACCTCCCCGACGGCGACGACAATGACAACACGGACGGATGATGACACAGACGGAGACGACCACGACGTGGGGGAAACTCCCCATACGCTTGTGGCTGGTTCTGACCAGCACAGGCCTGTCCACCCCTTGTCCCCCCGCGTCATCCCTGACGTCCCTCCCTTCGTCTCTATTATCCAAGTTGCATAAATATGAGACGTTAAGCAATATCCAATCCAATGATCTGCAAACCAAATGTTCTTGTCGCATTTTCTTGTGTGTGACATCTTTCTTCAACATCGTTGGATGTGACGATATAGGCAAATTCTGGCTAGGAATTGCCGTTTTCTATAGGAACTTTTTGTGAGCACCAAATCCTAAATATAATAATTACCGGTAGGGCTACTTATGTTAGAACCATTGTTATTTTAAAAATTGTTACGTTGGGGAATTTGGCAGAAACATAGGCCTACTTGTAGGCCTATCACATCTAGTTTGCCATTAAACACATTTAGCCCTATTCCAATGTTATTTGACTGCGTGGCAGTGTAAACTTGCCGATGACATCGGTATTTCAAATTGCGACCATTGTCAGCATCGGAAAAATTACACCAGAACCACTGTAGGTCTCCCCTTATAATTTAAAATTATGTGCAGCCTATGATAGCAGACGAACAGATTTTAAATAACCTTCTCGTGGTTTGGCCCATGATTAGGGGAGTGTTACTTCCTGAAACTAATGGCGAGCTCTAGGTCGTCGTCGGGGAACTTTCCCCTTACCTTTTTATACCTCCCCGACGTCGACGACAATGACAACACGGACAGATGATGACACAGACGGAGCCGACCACGACGTGGAGGAACCCCTGCCCTCCCCATACGCTTGTGGCTGGATCTGACCAGCACAGGCATATCCACCCCTTGTCCCCCCGCGTCACCCCTAACGTCCCTCCCTTCGTCTCGATTAGCCAAAGTGCATAAATATGAGTCGTTACGCAATATCCAATCAATCAAGTATAATACGTAGGTTTTAAAGAGCACATGATTTACGTACTGCCGCTATTCAATCCCCACGTGCCTTGCAAGCTGCGACAATAACAATAATTTTGCTCCTTTTGTGAAAAGCAGTCAACCCGTTTGCAGGTCTTTGTAGCGTTTGTACCCGTAATCTAGACAGGTGGTAGAAAGTGTCATACATTGCCACTTGCCGGCTGGTATATTTCAATGTTGTGAGAGCAAATTATATGGCTTAAAATAATGCCCACAGCACCTTGAAGATTATTTTCTATAAAACACATTTGTACCATACCACTACGACCACAACAGTAACACAGGCCTGGAAGAGAGAAATAAAAACAACATGCTCTGGGTAAAAATACAAGTACATAATAGCTGGAAGGCTGAAAAACAAGTAATGGCTGTTTGAGGTAGGTACGTAATTAATTCGCAATTTTATTATTTATAGGTTTGCAATAATAATAATAATAATAATAATAATAATAATAATAATAATAATAATAATAATAATAATAATAATTAATAATACCACACTTATAAAATAATAATAACAATGTGTTATGTTTTAAATGAATGTTGCGTGTTATGAACAAACAAAGAAAGAATGAAAACGTAAGCTGAGGGCTAAAAAGCAGAAACAACATTGACTGAGAAAGTAGGGCAGAGACAGCATGTAAATGTACTTTCCATAGCCACATTGGCCTTCAGTCATCCCTCTGAAACTGGTTTACTTTAACAAAACAATGAATGTTCAAAGTTGTCGCCAATGAGACATCCCCGTTTTTCTGTCAAAACTGACTTGGCTACACTAAACAGACGCTGGGCGGGAGCACTTGAAGGTATTTGGCTATTGTACTTGACGAAAGTATAATAGTGATAGAAAAGATTTTAAATTAAAACCTTCCCTCAAAGAAATTTTAACAGACAACTCCACGAGAAGCGATAACGTTATTAATTTCTTGCGTAAAGTAAACCTTTTAAATTCAATTTGAAATTTCATTTTTATTAAAGAAAATCAGAAATTCGATGGCAGATAATTTTATTTTTGTCCCCCAAAAAACCCCCAATGCAAAACTAACTCTTCAAAGTTGGCTTGTCCTTGAAGTAGTCTATGGAGTGTTCCTTTGAAAGAAAAAAACGATCCATTATATCATCGCCGTCAGCCTCATTTTCCCAAGTGACTTCTCCGTCGTCGAGGTAACGTCCATGTTTTATTCTTCTTATGTCGTTCGTTCCCACCATAACGACAACTGACCTAAAATTATTAATTGACATTTTATCACTTTCGAATTTTGTTTTCTGATTTTTCTCCCAGTCCAGTGTTTTTTACTTTTTATACCCCATCAGGTAAATTCCCTCCCTTCATTATGGAGCCCCCAAAACCCTGTTCCCTCCAACTTCATTTTTGGTTTCCAAAGAAACTCCCCATTGTTCAGAGTACCTGAGAGATCATAGTTACCCATTCTTTTTCTGTTCCCGTCGCTACTTGGGTCTTCTGCGAGCCCCTGAACCCCCTCCCTCTCCCTCTTCCGTTTAGTTCACAAGAATCTCTTGTTTGTGGTGTCCAGTCCCCTAGGGTTTCCTTTTTTTAGTGGGAAGAGGGACGGGGACTAAACCACTCCGGGGCCCGGGCCCTAGGTGGACCTTGCTAAACATCGATTGTGGTTCCCAATCCCCAATTTCGTGTATAAATTTTTCCCTTGGGGACGGGGGGCACAGCAATAACAGGTGAGTGGCATATTTTGGAGCCTTACAGCCCCAAACCACGTTCCCTTCCTGGCAGACACGGTGAAGGGACATCGTTTTTTTTCGAACGGGAACCTTTGCACAGGGGTTTTTGCGCAAACAACATCAATGAAGTCTTCTAGGGACCCCGGGGCCACATAGGGATATACACTCTTTGGCAACCCCAAAATGACCTTTCCCCATTGGAAAATCTTGTTGTCACCTTTGGTTAATATTTAAAAGCCAAAAAAAGACAACTCGCACCCTTTAAATCCATTTGGCCCAAAGTTTTTACAAATGCAAACTACTCCATATTTGCGCCCCCGGGAATCAAATTAAACCTAAATGACAGTTGGAAAACCCATGCCCAAACAGGCGTGTGCCGTGAGCTTTACACATACACATTTTGAACAACCTAAGAAATTTGAAATGAAAAAAAAAACGGGAAAATACTCCCCTTTTCTAAACAGTTACAGAGGGAGAGGAACATAAAAATACTTTTTAAATGTAATTTGAGTGGAAATAGTTTTTTGGGTTTTTTTTTGGGTTCTTTTTCGGGGCGCTAACGGCATAAATTTCCACAAAAAACCAATCATCCAAAAGATAACTGTACTGTATGCAATGAAGAAAGATTGAAAAGAAATCTCAAGGTGAGTGGGGGCTGTAACGGCCCTATCAGTATTACACAACACAACAAAAACACACAACCCAAAAAAACAAAATCGTCGTCCGATGAAAACCTTAAGAATATAAAAATGTACTACCCAAAGGGATGGGCAAAACCCCAATCATCCTCATGATCAACGACTGTTGAAAAAGAAAGAAAAAATAAACTTCAAGGTCGAGGGGGACGTGTAAAGCGCCGTATTACAGTATTGCGTCAAAAACAAAAAATATCAACACAACAAAAAATATCGTTCGTTTCGATGAACTTAAGCACATGGGCCACAAATTCCAAAACTCGCAAAACCCTTTTCGTGGTTTGGGCCCCTGATTTGGGTTTTATCCCTGAAAAATAATGGCAGGGTTGGGTCGTGTCGGGGAACTTTCCCCTTCCCCCTTTACTACCTCCCCCACGGGGACGACAATGAAACAGTACGGGGGTTGACACAGACGGAGACGACCCGACGGGGGGAACCTCGCCCTCCCCCCATTACGTTGTGGCGGTTCGACTAGAAAGGGCCGTCCAACCCCCAGTCCCCCTGCGCATCCCTTAGTCCCCCCCTTGTCTCGATTTGCCCCCGTTCTTAAATAATAGACTTTAAGCTATCCTCAAATTTAAGCCAAAGAATTCCCCAAAATTAATTAGACCTTAAACAAAAATTTTAAAAAGGTTTAAAAAACCCCAATTATTTATTTTAGGGCAATGAAATCCCCCCGATTAAACCACCCTAAACCATGCAGCCCTAAAAAAACGGGTTTCCAACGGCCATAAACGTTTTATTCCAAAAATCAGGGGGGTACGATAATCGTAGTGCTGTGCCATAGTGCTAAAATGCCAAGTTTTAAAGATGATGGCCCAAATAGGGAATTTGTGCCATTTTTTTTTAAAAATCTATAAAAAAATCAAATTCCAAATGAAAAATATTTTTTTTATATTTGAATTTTCGTTTTTGTGAATTAAATAATTTGTATGTTAACTCTTTAAAACTAGTTTAAAGACGCGTGACAGTGTTAAAATTTTGGAAACAATGCGTCATGTGAAATCGATCGACAATCAGCATATGTGAGCGAACGTCGATCGAGTTTCTCACCGGGCTCCCCTCGCGCCGCCCCCTCCTGTTCATCTGACAGTCAATTTGCGTTTTTACCTGTTCTCATTTTAAATAGCTTTTTTGCACTTATGTACACGCATATTTGTAGTCTTTTAATTTTTTAGCTTGTGCCATAATTTTTCCGGAAACGATAAATTTTCCACTAGAGTTCAAAATTCCATTTTTTGGGGGTCTGGCAACATGGAAAAGAGCCTGCTCGCACGGTCTGTTGATCTTTTCGCAGGGGGGCGGTTTTGTGCAGGCCTTCGTTCTCTACTTACAGAGCCTCCACGACAGGGAGTTTCTTCTATTTTAGTTGGTGTGTTGTTTGAGCAAGTCTTGGCTGTTTTGTCCTCGCATCATTCTGTTTTAAGTTGGTTTACTTTAGGAGGTTATTTGTTAGACTGAAAAGGTTTGTTCGCTTTATTCTGCCCTGTCGGAAAAAAACTCTGTGTTGTCTCGTCTGTTTGTCTGTCCGTACAGCCTGAGGGTTGGTGTTCGGAAAGGTTAGGTTTGTTCGTGTGGGAGAGGGGCCCCGAAATATGGGTGTTCCCCTTTTAGTGCTGGGGTTTGTTGTTTTCTTTATCTCTTTTGTGAAGGGGGTTTCAAAA
>JAMZAV010003896.1:0-58381 GCA_024449915.1 Sweltsa coloradensis | reverse complement strand
TCCCAATTTAGCAGTTCTTTTGGGTAATAAATAACCGACACTGACAGTACCGTGTGTGTCATCGAGCTAGACAATGCGGCCCTCGGTTCTCTGTCAATTGCATTGGAACGCGAGTGGGTTTTCCGTACCTAGCCTAGTATATGGTCTGAGAGCCTAGTACTGAACCGTCGATAAGACCTACGATAGGAGCCTACGCGCAAGTTAGTCCGTAGAATGCTATTCCTAGCGACAGGTGTCTGCAACCCTTTTAAACCATGTTATTCTCAGTAGAGAGAAACTCTGTCCGAAATTTTTGCCACACTCTCGTGTGAAAGTATGGCAAAAGTTCGCGCCGACGGAGGTGATGTCACGAGGCGACCACGTGACGATAGACATAAGACGGCTGGTATAGGTGGGGATGATTCGTGGAATCAAGGGTAGAGATAGCCCAAGGGTAGTTAGGGGACGTGGTCTCCAGGACGGACAAGACGAGAGGACAGAAGACGAGTGAAGGTGGAAGAGAGTGTTTGTTGTTATGATGTGAGCGTGATGTCTCGTGCCAGCACAATACTAGGGGCAAGGATGAGTGAGTACACAATGCTATTCTTATTAGGTTAAGTTGTAGGAAGGAGTAGATACAAGTGATGTAAGACAATATCAATATTCAATACATAAAGTTAATGTTATACCACTTATACTGCTGATCTGTGTATGATTTGTGCTTGCCCCTTTCTTCCCTGAGCTCACTCACTTGGGCTCAAGAACCCATAGACGCGCCTTACTTTAAGTCATTCTGGGTCTCGTTCCCCATAAACGAACGAGTGGTGGCAGCAAAACTCACACTATGACATAGTCATACCTACATAGGTTTTGAATTGTGGACTTATTGAAACGGAGACAAAAATTAAATCCCACTTATTAAAATAAGCATTCTACATATTTCCTTGACCCAAAGGGTCAGAGTTAAAATTAATTAACTTCTAAATCACTAATGAGTGGTCGTTGAATCTTTCTCGAAACGAGTAAAACTTGTTTCTTCTTGAATTTATGCCGGACTTGGCGCATTACTTAGTAACATTAGATATGGTTGCCCAATGTCCATGGAGGTGTGTACAAGACGAGGATGTAGACAAATTCCTGTACGCTCGGCTGAATGACACGTCACTATTGCTTGACAGTTTGCACAGTTTGTCATCACGAAAGTGGAAGGGCTTACAGTCACACATTTCGAAAAGTTATTTTATAAAGAAATAAACTAATTTTTACGTTTTGACTAAAAAGTTAAAAATATACCATATTCGTGAACTGAAGGCAAAATATTGATTGGATAAGCGAAGCGAAGACTTCAATTAACTGATCCCCCCAAAACAATTAGCTCGGGTGTTTTTTTCTTTTTTCTGTTTGTTCGCGCTCTACCGAGCAAACGGCATATGCGATCTTCATGCAAATTTGAGGAGACCTTCGAAATCTCTGAACTTAGAACTGCCACGTTTTTTTGTAAAATCGATCAAATATTTCTTATGATTATCGTACTTTTACGATTTTTTCGATATTTAATTAGATATTTTCATGACATTTTGCCCTCGACCGGACAAACGGCTACTCCGAACTTGATAAAACTTTAAGAAAACGTTTAAAATCACTGAAGTTATATCCTATGATTTTAGAGACATTTTGAAGAAATATTTCCCCTGAATTTTAATACGATATTTCCGTGATATTTGGACCGATAATCAACCACAACAGCTCATCCATCAAAGCATCTGGAAAGAGCGTTAGCGAAGCGACCTAGAAATCTACAACAATGTAAAACCGTCCGCGGTGGCTCATACGATTGGGGTGCAGCGTACAACACTACAAGGAGGACGCGTGTTCGAGTATATCACTCTCATCTATCACACCTCGTCTCTAAAAGCAAAGACAGTATTGTTCTTGCTCGGGCCAACTTTTTTACAATGTTAGAAAAATTCGCTTGATCGGCAAATCCAGCTAATTTCACATACAGTCCGGACCACTTTTCGACTTCCGATTTTCACAAAAAAAAAAAAAATTGGGGGACGATGTTAACAAGGGATGAACGCATGTCGCTATCAGAGCACATTTTCTAATAATTGCTCACTTTTGTTAGTAACTGACAGTAAATGTAAACATATAATTTTTGGTAATTTTACAAGCTTTCATAAGGGAAAAATATTGAAAATGTGTGCAATTCTTACATTCTCACTTAACATTTTGGTACAAACCATAACTCGATAGGACAAACGATAAATCTTCCAAGTATAATCCAGTTAAAATATCTGGTAAACAACAAAAATCATTCATAATAACCATGCAAAGTTTCATATGTAGTATATGCTTCCTGGCCGACAGAATATAGTTATTTGCCAACTGCCAATATTGTGTCCTATTCCCATTTAACCCGTCCTGATCCCGCTTATATCACCTTATCCCGGGATACATTGTAGGGGAATCGGGGCCCTGAAAGGTGCATGAATTGCTCCCTGAACAGGTTTCCCACGAGAAATTTAAAATTTAAAAAGAAAATTTTAGCCATCTTGACAATCTACAGGTGAAGGCAGTATCTTGATACAATCCATCAACACTTGACTCTCACAATGACCACGATATTAGGTACTTAGTACTTTATAAATATAAATCATTGGACTTTTTCACTGTTAGTTAACAAAATATTCATTTAAATGTGATATTTCGATTTCTTTACAGAAATAAGTTTGATAAAGATTTCTGTAAAGAACTCGAAATATCACATTTAAATAAATATTTTGTTAACTAACAGTGAAAAAGTCCAATGATTTATATTTATAACGTTACTACCTGTTATATAGTTTCATTCTTTATACTTAGTACTTACAATCCTCATCGAAGACCGGTACGCCTCCAAACACCTGCGACGCCGCTGGACGCAGGAGGACGCAGAGAAGCGTCGCGACGCTCCAGGTGCATAAGACGCCACCAGCCATCACTTTACAGTGTAGCCTCAAACACGAGCATACTTCACTTCACAACACACTTCACAAACACACTCATAACTGACACACACACAACACCAAAACTGTAGGTCTTCACTCAAGTATCGTTACCAATTTTAAAATTTGAATCTATAATCACTAATCGCTGTTTCCAATTTAGGCGTTCACTTCATAATGTATTCGATATGCTTTTAAAAAATGTTGACACCAAAAGTGTAGGTATTCATTTAAATTGCACGCCCAATATTAAAATTTTAATATATTATAATGATTGATCGATATTTCCAATTTAGGCGTTCACTAGAGAATGTCTTAGGCCTACTTAAAAAAATTGTTGACACCAAAATTCTTGGTATTCACTTAAATTCCAATCTCAATTTAAAATTTGAACCTATAATCACAAATCGATATTTCCAGTTTAGGCGTACACATTAAAATATCTATAATAATGTTTTCGATCTGTTTCCAAAAAAAATTGCCACGGGCAATCCATTACACGCTCAATCTTTTACTAACAAGACTTCACATTGAGATGAAGAAGATCCGTTTCAAACACCCACTAAGCACTCTAATAAATTTATAAGCAAACCCACACTTCACACGTAATCACACGCTCAAGATGGGTTGAAGTCACGGCACGTATTTTAATGTCTAATTAGCAATCTGCATTATTTGAGTAACACACCACACCTTATCAAATCAAAATATTAACATACTAGTTTGTATAATGATGTGTGTTGGTTATTATTATTATTACATCATGCAGATGCCCACACAATAATGTGATTAAAGAGAAAAGTAGTTTTTGTTTTTGATGTAAGTAGTGGGCTGGAAAAAGTTGTCGGACAAATTTAAAGGAGTGGTCTTACAATCACCAGTCAGACACTTTTTAAGTCGAGGTAAATATTTGATCGAAATGATTTCGACACATTCAAAATATTAGTTGGAACAAAAAAGTAGTTTTGACTTTTGATTGAGAAGAGTTTTTTTTAATTGGGTTACACACGATTTTCGAAGTAGTGGACAAATTGATTTGTATTGTGATATATCGTAGTTAGTCACGCAATCAGACGATCCTTTAATCGAACTATATTTTTGATCGAAGTATTACGTTTTCAAACACATTCTAAATAGCTGTTTTTGGAACAAAAGAACAGGTAGATTTGAGAAAGTCGTGTCTTTTGGATGTTAATAGTGGATTACACACAAAGTTATAAATTTGTCGGACAATTTGAAATAGTGTTCACACAATCGCAATAGTTAGGCGATTCTTAAATCAAACTAGATACTTAATCGAAGTATATTTTCAAACACATTCCAAGTAGTAGTTGGTCGAAGTAGTTTTTGGAAGAGCTTCTCTTTTGGATGTAAATAATGGATTGCACATAGACTTGTCGGATATTGTCACACTTCAATCAAACGTAGACTTTTTTTTGTATTGAACACAAATTTGACGAATTATTACGTTTTTCGACACTTAGCAAACTATTTGTAGAAATAGGCTATTTTTAAACACTTTCAAAATATCGTAAAAAAAATTCGATGACACTTTTTTAAAATTGTTTCAAAACTGATGAAATACAAATCTGGAGACGATTTTGAACAAAGTTAAGATAATTTCCGGATCACACGTGTATGTGTGTGAGTGAGAGAGAGAGAGAGAGAGAGAGAGAGAGAGTCACGTGCCACGTGCGCCTAGCCGCCAACCACAAGCATCTCCCAGACCGACCGCGCGCGCCATCATCGCTACACTGACTTTCACACTTCCCGTGTTGTGTTGGCGAACATCGCCAGACATTTCCGAACAATCGCGAGCACGGCCGGAGACAAACGAGCGGGCGATGCAGTTTGATTGATTGAAGACCCGTGTTTGCTAACTAATCGACATGCTGATGCACAGAGCTGGTGAAGAATGATAATGTAGATGTGAGAAATCTGTCATCATTAGCGAAGCGAGAAAAAAGAATTTCGATTTTTATATTTTGCACTTATTTTTCAACGTAGCATTTTGCAATGTATGTACTTAATACTTATGTATGGGCTTTCCTTGCACATTTATTGCTTATTACTAGGAAAACGCTAACGTCCCGCCGCGTTGATGGATGAGCTTTTTAGTTTGCGTAGGATATCTTTACTTTTGCAAGTGCTTTGTTTTGCTGCCTACGCATTGTAGGTGATTGTTGTCAAGTTTCTATTGTTTCTTGTCAATTGGTATTATTTACCGTAAAAAACTTATATTAAAAGCTTTATTTCTAGGATACCGTAAAAAACTTATATTAAATAAGGTACTACATCACCATAACCTTAATGTCCATGTGAAATATGAACGTTTTAAAGGGCCCACCCGTCTGGTCAGAATCGGCCCAAATGTCACGAAAATATCGCACTAAAAGTCAAAAACTTATATGAAAAGCTTATTTCTATAGATTCTGACTAACGTTTACAACTTTTTCTTTCAGAAAGCAATACACCACCATTACCTTAATGTCCATGTGAAATATGAACGTTGTAGCCTCACCCGTTTGGTCAGAATTGACCCAAATGGCACGAAAATATCGCACAAAAAGTCAAAAAACTTATATTAAAAGCTTTATTTCTATAGATTCTGGCTAACTTTTTCAACTTTTTCTTTCAGAAGCAATACATCCCATTACCTTAATGTCCATGTGAAATATGAACGTTGTAGCCCTACCCGTTTGGTCAGAATCGGCCCAAATGTCTCGAAAATATCGCACTAAAAATCGAAAAAATCGTAAAAGTGCGATATTCATGAGAAAATTTCTTCGATTGTACCCAAAAACGTGGCACGTCAAGTTCAGAGATTTCGAAGCTCCCTTCAATTTTCATCAAGATCGCATATGCCGTTTGCCCGGAATCGTGCGAACAAACAGACAAAAAAAAACAAAAAAACAAAAAAAAAAACAACCGAGCTAAATTTTTTGGGGGGTCAGTGAAATTGAAGTCTTCGCTTCGCTCATCCAATTAATTTATTACTGAATTGAAATGTTCATTGCACATTCAATTATTTAAAATTATGTCATGAAAATTATATTAAAATCAACTGAATTGAAATGATCATTACACATTTGTTTTCAAATTATTACATGAAAATTAAATTAATACCAATTGGATTTAAAGGTTCATTGCACATTTATTTTAAAATTACGCCATGAAAATTAAATGAAAATGAAACGAATTTAAATGTTTATACAAAAAGGAAAAACAATATTATGTAAATTAATAAATATTGTGACAGACAAACCTTGGTTTCAGTAACCAAAATTAGCACTTTGTAGCGTGTTCCTAATTTCTGTGACTGATAAGCTCATTTTGCACCAAACGCCAGTATGTAACATAAATATATTAATCTGTAGAAAAGATTCTAAGTTAATTGAACATGTAAACAAGATATCTATTCAAATTTTTATAATTTATTGCCAAAACATTCTCATTAGTAAGTGTTAAAAATTAAGACTCTTCAACTAACTTTTGCGATATCAGAATTAATTATAATACAATCTGGACGTGAACTGATTTGTGTAAGTTTAACGATGTACAGTAGCTCATTCAATGTATTGTCGAATTGTAAGGCAACTTAACAAAATATAATAGGACGTTATGGGGTGTAGACTAGCACACACTTTTAAAACTGCCCTAAGCACCCATTGTTTTACATTAAGAAATTCAACAGTAACTTTTCACCGATTCATTAGTTTATAAGTTGAAGTGTATATTGCTTAAACCTTATTTTCAAAGTTTGATAGTTTTGCTAAATGTTGATAATTCTTGTTGTTAAAAAATATTTTTATTTTTAGGTTGGCAGTGGCAGTGTTTGAAACTATGCTCTTTTCTGCCATCCTCATTACATTAAATTAATGAATGTGTTGCGGAACAAATAATAAATAAATAATTTAAAAAAATGCCCCCGTGGCCAAATATGATAGTTATACCAGAGTCGACTCTGGTTATACTATTGAGTTTAGAGTGTTATACTATGGTTAACAATGACAACTTGTTGCATGGACATGCAAAGAAAGCGGGCACCATAGCTACTATAGAGGAAACTAGCAGAACATCTAGGAGGCAGTGGAATGGAAGTATAAATAGTCCGCAACATAAAAGCACCACTCGGATGCCACTGTTCCAGTATTTGTTTTAACAGCTGCTTCACTGTGGCTTTCCACCTTCTGTTCTTAGCTCCTATAAATACTAATATTGGCTGGAGCTCAATCACACATTTTGATACGAGTCAATTCACTTAGTTACATCAACAACTTTACAAAAGGTGAACAAATTGTCAGTTATTTATCATAACAAACAATAATATAATGGGCCATCACATCTTACACAATGTTAATATGTCCCTTTGTTTAGTTGCCAAATCCAAGGAATTTTAATTTTAATACATTAAGGCCCAGTTTCCATCACTGTCGTAAGAATTGTTTTAGCTATAAGAAATCCGATATTCTGATTGGTTAGTAATGTTTTATTGGCCTGTCATAATGAAGTTACTACTAATGATTGGCCGGTCGTAAGAACTAAATGTTATTGTTATTAGCTGTTACAACAATTTCTTATAACTTAAACAAAAACAATTCTTGCGAGGGTGATGTAAATGTACATTCTTTAGCTTTTTGACATAATTTACTTTCTCATGGGAAAACCTGACCAAAGTGCAAAAACTAGAATTCAGAGTTTGGACAATTTGTGGTTTATGAAATAAATTTTCATCCTAAAATTTTATGTTTCAGGAGGCATGTTGTTTCGAAAGGAATGAGCATATGTATATCAGATCATGGATTTTTAATACTCTCCATCATCAGACAACATTTCTGTATTTCAGTTATAATGTCTCCGAAGCTTGAGAAATGACTACAAACAAAATGGTCTCTTTTACGCCACATTTACGGTCAGTTATTGAACAAAATGGACATAATAATGAAAGGTACACGCACATCATTCAAACAATTTGGGTGAATATTTGAATCCACATTTCAAGCGTATTTTTATGTTATTTATGACTTGGGAACTTGTCGGTCTATACATAAGGTGGTTCAATGGTTTGTTCAAGTTTCCTTGAATTCATAGACAAAACATACTGCATGAAGAATGTATCGTTGTATTTTATTAAATCTTTGCACATTTTGATTCTGAATTGATTCTGTTGACTCTGAACCATCTAATGCAGGCTTACCCAAAAGTGGTCCAAAATTTCGAAATTCGTTGGATTTGTCGATTAAGCAATAATTTAAAAACCATTCCACATTGTTAACAGAAAAATGGCCAGAGCTCATCACCGCAGCCAAGCCGCGGTGCGCTACACATTTAAGCACCTTATACAGCAAGCAGAGTTAGGGTGATTTCGAGGTGTCACCCAGCCATCATGAAACGTGATAAGATGTGTGATGTGATATTATACGTTTTAAATTAGAAAAAAACTTGGATGAACTACGTTTAAATTAATAATTGTAAATTCTATTTTTCCATCTTTTCAAGGATGGATGCTGTTACGGAACACTGCACGTTTATGAATTAAGAATGCGCCAATGTGGAAGATGAGCTTGGCCCTTTTAAGATCTCAATTCTTTGTTGTTTGGCTGTATTTTTACAAGTTTTTGTTATTTGTGTGATAACCTACAAACCCATACCTCGGATTGGGAGTGTACTCAAGTACCCTTGACACCCTCAACACGTCGTGTGCTAGGGGGGGGGGGGAGTCCCTTGATATATTGCACTTTATTGATCAGTCCACACACACGCCTGTGACAGATTGCTGTTGTCTGCTAGTGGACAGGGCATGTGTGTTATAGCTGACCTTGAGGGTCGGACCAGGGCTTGACATTAATTGCCAGCTGACAGCGGCTCGTGTGCGTGATAATGATGCGACATGATGGTGATGATTATCAAGTAGGAGGCGACGGGGTGGGTTAATAGGGTACAGACATCTAGGTTATGTGACATGATTGTGTCAGAAGATGTGTAGATTCAAATGCGCATGCTGCCCGTTGGAAAGGATAAGGCAATGCCAAGCTGGTTCGCCTCGATTCTTCGCCAGGATCGCATGATCGGGGAGTGACCACAGACTTTTTACATTTTGGTTCCAGTGAAACTACTCATGGCAGTGACCAAACGTCGATCGTTCTGCGCTCTGGTGGGAAATCTGTCACCTACCACAACAAATAATGCACTGCCACCAAATTGTTGTAAAAATTCCTATTTTATCAACGTAATGGCAACACTGTAGTCACTCCCCGATCTTTTTCTGCGCTCTGGTGGGAGATTTGTTTGACTATTGCCCTATTGTGGAATATCTGTGATAAGTGATAACACTGTTACGCAGACGTGCAGTATGCCACTCTCCCACAATGCTTTACGCGTGATGGCACTGGTGATAATGATGATGATGATAATGATTTGTGTTGCTTTCGTCTCTATTAAATGACGATGAATTAAGGACAATTACATAAAAAACGACTTCAGCGGGATTCGAACCCATGTTCTCGTAGAGCCATACGCTTCGATCGGACCAACACCCTAATCGAGAGTCGCCTGAATAAACGTCGACGGATATAATGGCATTGGTGATTCTGAAGATCGTCAACCTATGCAACAAAGCAATTTGAATTTCCTTTTCCTGACAAAAAGACAGAACGGACAGACAGACATACAGACAGAGAGGCAATTGTAGGCAGATCTATAATGTACCAACATCCCAGAAGTTATTCAGTTAACCCGTAACCGCATAAAAAGCATCTGGCCGTCAATCGGGAGACCAGGGTTCGATACCTGGCTGATGGATTTTTAAATTTCTGGATTGATTTACACATATACAATAAGTAGACATACAGACAAACGGAAAGGACAGACAAACATTAGATAGACGGACGAACGGACATACAGACTGACGGTCAGATACAGACAGACAGACAGACGGACAGACGGACGGACAGACAGATAGACAGACAGTCAGACATATAGATAGACGACAGACAACACAGGCAGACAGACAGACGGACAGACAGGCAAACGGACAGTACAGACGGACGGACAGACAACACTGGCAGGTGGATCAAGACGCACGCCGCCAACGTCCCGCCCATAAAACTAATGTAAATGTTTATTCTGCCATTAGAAGATCTCATCCGTCCGAAGTGTTCTCTAAGAGACTAATGTAACCTCCGAGTGTTAGGAGATCTTTATCGCGTGTGAGAGTCACTCGGGTGTTTACGCGGGCCCTCGGGCGAGATCGCCTCCATCCGTCATACTGACAGCGTGTTTGCTTTTAATTGGGATGGTTTATAACCTTGATTTCATGATAATATATAATTTAAAACGTGTGTTTGTTTATTGTAGCACTTTAAAGTTTAAATGCATTATTTTTTTTAAAGCTGTGAATTCCAACATGAACTCAACAAGAATAGTGAGTGCTATATACTCATGTGTTTATAGTGTATAGTAATAATTTGGGCCCGGAGTTGCTGACATTTTTTCTATTGGTTACTACATGCCTAAATAAAACAGCTGTAACAAGACCTATGTTTTAAGTGTAGCTAATGCAAAAAAAACTTTTTTTGCCTTTTTTACTTTTGTACTTTTCGGATAACTCGCTTGAAAATAAAAATTTGTTGTTTGTGACTATTTTGTCTGTTAAAGAGACCTAAATTTCAATTTCTCGTACATGGTATTTTTTTTTCTTCATTTAAGGTCCTAATTTTTTTCTTACGAGTCCACAATGTTCTAAAAAATGTTCACTTTGGTCAATGTTTGCGAAGTTGTTTTGATCAAACGGGGACGTATTTGGGAAAACGAGTGGATTACACGTACGTACACGAGGATTAGGATAACCTTCCTGAGTATACGCCCCCAAAAATAAAATGATTGTTGTAACGATGTGGACGTAGTTCGAAAAGTACGAAAGCACATTTTTTATTCTTGATTTATTATTTTAATGATCATCGTGATACAAAATAAACAATATAAGGGGCAACAAGACTTGCAAGAGAAATATATAAACAGCTGATCAATGTCAAAGAAGTGGGATACAAAAGACAGGACATAATGAAGGATCAAGAGTAGAGCTATTAGAAACTACTGATGGAAGAAACCACAGGGATTTAAGATGGTAGAAGTGTGTGTGAAACCCCATTGGCGGTCAATTTTGATATTTTCAATTGAGATATTTGGATTTGATAAGTTTTATGTTTTTAAATGCTTTTAATTTTATTTTAGTCTACACCTCAATGTAAAATGGCAGCAATGCTGTATTTGAGTGACCAATAAATAAATAAACAATTTGAAGGGATTTTGAACTTTGTCCATTTGAACATTTAACGATTGAGTGAGTATCCGTGTGTGCTTGTAATAATACTAAGAAAGGGGTCAATGAGGGTCACTTGAGAAACACTTTTTAGTCACGTATGTGTTCTAAGATAACAAGACAGACAGCTCAAGTGTTGGTCCAGCCATTAGTACTTAGTAGAGTGGTTGAGTTGACACTTGTACAAGTGATACCAGGTCCTGCCCGGGGCTATTGACACACACACGCACACGCACACGCACACGCACACGCACACGCACACGCACACGCACACGCACACGCACACGCACTCGCACTCGCACTCGCACGTCTCACGAAAGAACTGAATATGACCTCCGACTCCGATCGACGTTGTTCTTCAACAAGGGTGACAAAAAACATTATTTTTATTTTTATATAATTTCGGTTTAAAAAATCATTTTCATTATTATTATTATTATTATTATTATTATTATTATTATTATTATTATTATTATTATTATCTATTGTTTACATATTGTTTATTTTTATTTATTATTTGTTCCGCAACACATTAATTAATTAAATTTGTAACAAGTATGACAAAAAAGAGCATTGTACTTAGTGACTGCCAACCTTATATCAATAAATATATTTAAAAAAGATACCAACAAGAAATGTCAAGAACAAAACTTTGGAAATAATGGAAGTAAATGAATTATGAAGTGGACTTTCTGCCAACCCGGCACCTCCACCAAACTATTCAGAAGATATAATTTGTCAAGGTAAACTATGGAAACTTCTTAAATGGGCTGGGGGGGGGGGGGGGGGTATTTATCATAATAGGGTACTAGCCTTGGTATCAAATTTAGGTTTTACATTTGTTATTATTCATAGAACACAGTTAAATAATCTTCACAAATGAAAGATTTTAAAAAAAAAACGTGGTAACTACGGGTGTACAAAGTTATAGGGTTTTGAATTCAGATGACGTCACACTACTTTTCGTGTTGTCTTTTGGCGGGAAGCCAGATTCAAATTTTCCACGTTAAATATTGACAAAAGTATTAACCCGAGACAAAAAAACTTTGGTGATAACATAGGGTATTTGAATTCTGGTATGAAGGCTAGTTCCCTATATTCAAAAAGGACCTCGCAAGGGTCCAGGGCTCCCGGTAAGGGTTGGGGAGCAACGTCCTTCATTTGTACAGAATAACTTTCACAGAAAACTTTTAAAAATATTGAAAAAGGGATTTTTTTGTATGATTTTGCATTAAAAAATTACCAAAAAATATTGGACCTCCCAACGGAAAAACTTCCAAGCTAAGTAACTAAGGAACTCTATACCTGTGCTTGTCTCTACTATACGTTAGATTGTGCTCCCAGGATGACAACCTTCCAACCTCACTTTTTTCACCGTAAACAACAATACCAACCCACTAGCTGTAGATCACTTTTTAAGCTGTTTGTCTCTAAGCTCTCTGGTCTATGCGTTTATCTTCACTGTATGCGACCGACATAAATAACCCATACCACTAAACTGCGCTGCTATAATCCTCTTATCCATACAATAGCCGCCATATCTCACCCGTATACACACTGGATGGGAGTAAATAACCCTGAGATAGTGTGAGCAGTCGTTTCTAGGCCAGTTCGACTATGTCACTGGGAGATTTATATCTGTGAGGAAATCTAAGGGAATTCTTCCACGAAAATAAAAAATAAATTTAATTCAGGCTGACTAGTTGTGAATTTTCAGAGTAACGGAAAAATATTGGTTCACCATGACCTGAAACAAAAATAATTGTCAAACTTGGTAATTTTCGAGCTAGGTCCCATCGACAAAAATCTCCGATAAGAAATCTGAGATATATGGGCCTATCTGTTGTACAATGTTGTTCAGAAAGGATCTTTGCAGCACGAGATTTCTTCATAGATTTTAAAAGTTTTAGCAAAATATTTGCAAGCGTCGACACCGTTTCTTGTAGTTTTTGAATGTAATGACAAGGATACACAATAAAATAAATAAATTTACTAAAGACGAAGAGATTTTTATTTTTATTGGTCTGAGTGGCAGCACTGGGCTCTATTTAAAAAAAAAACACATTTTGTGTGGGTCGTTGGACAAGTGCTTGAAATGCATGAGTACCTGGTTTCGAACCCCGCTTTAGGCAGAATTATTTTTAACCTTTGACATCGACTTAAGTCCAATTCTTGGCTTAGGAATGTATAAGTGACTTTGGAGCCGTCCTAGCAACGAGGCACATTATAAAAGGTTGTTTCGAAAAAGTCTTGTTATTTTGGCGCCGCTTGGGGGTGGAATCGTGTCCAAAAAGTTGGGTCGATGTTTTCTATATTTCGAATCCCGGTCTCTGGTTGGCCATTATTATAGCTCGTCGCTGGCATCGGCGCTGACAGGGTTGGCTTAGTTCGCTAAGTCCTAAAATAGATATCGAAGATTACATTATAGTATACGTTTTAATTTCTTTGTTGGTGGAGGTGCCGGGTTTAGCTAATGTTACTCGGAGGTCATGTTCGGTTTTTATCGTGAGACGTGACACACGCACAGACAAACGGACTGACGGCCAGAAAAGTGAAGCAAAGAGGGAAGCTTTCTTCCTAAAGATAAACTCATATTTGTATAAATTACGCACATTTTCAGGTCTCATCTCTGAGTAATCAAGTGAAAGCGATGGATAACAGCTGGGATTGATTCTGGAACACTTAGATTGTCGTCCGGGATGAATATTGAAACACGAGGATTACTAAGGATCAGTTGGATTAGTAATCGGATGAATTCTGGAACGTAGCTTACATTTGAACCTGTGACTGTCTATAAGCTTGCACTAAGCTGCTCAAATTACAAAGATAAGCCAAATTCAGTATTCTGCGACATTTGACAGTGGCCTGGAGTTCTATAAATGACGCGCTGTAGCGAGACAAATGTTAGTTATTTAAATTTAAAAAAAAAAACACTAATCGAAATCACTAAATTAAAATAATTATAAAATAAGTACCAGTTTCTTTCATTTTACAATTGTTTATATTTGAATACCTCGTATAGACTAAATAAAATAAGTAAAATCATAGACATCCCATATAATTGGCTAGACTAGCAGTCAGCGGTCCACTTCCGGGACAATTGGAAGCCATCTTGAATGGGTGAGTTTGCATGTTAATTAGATGGGAGCGATTAATCGAAAAAATATTTTTAAAGATGGCCGCCAGTTTGGCAGGTGAGCATATCAGACTTTAACACCAAATGATTACTAAATTCCCGTATGCAATAACTTTGCATTGTTTTCTGTTTGTTCAATACCACGCTGCACAAGCTAAAACCATATCAAACAATCCAGTAAAGTACTTTATTGCATTAAAAAAGCATAAATTAAAACGCCAAGCCGCCATCTTGAATGGGTGGGATTGACGCTTCAATTTGGTACACTCGCGCCTGTGCGGAGGTATTGGAGACTGCGCATCTAGCCTACTATAGGTGTTAAGATATCTATGAGTAAAATGTAATTCAAAATAAATCTTCATCGCCGTCTCCAGGCTACACACATGCAGCGTAGTAGTACTTTTCACAGCATTCAACCGCTGATGACGTGTTACTTTCATTTAACTTTTTATATAGCTTGATTGCCAAATTCTGCGAATGTCACACTCATTCTTGTCCACTTTATTACTTTGATTTCCACCCACTAAAATTACAACGTTAAGATGTTATTCAGGAATTGTAATTAAATAAATGTCACGTCCATAAGCTTGGAGAATTTCTGCAGATTGCTTATCTTTCTTGGGATATTCTCGGCTAGATACTAAAACAACTAAACAATATGAAAATGTTTATTAATATTATAACTATGTGGATGTCAATTTTATGCAACCCCCTTAAGTTTTAAATATTTTGGGCTAAAACGATAGGTCAAAAAGTGTTCCAGTGCATTCTACATTAGCCGGCGTGATTTGATGTTCGGCGCGTTCATTGTCATGCAGCCAGAAATCATTTCATCTTAAAGGGGCTCAAAAACCCCAAAAATTATTTTTTAACCACGTGATTATAGCACAATACTACAGTTAAACGACCATTTAAGAAATTATATCTTGTACCTGTGATTTAGCACGAATTTTTTAATTTTTTTGATCCAGAAATTGGCGAAAATTGGTGTTTTGGAAAATTTCCTAAATCGGCTTTAACCTGCTTCTTTTTTGGTCCACATAGATACTAGAGCATAGTACCAATCTAAAATGCCCCTTTTTAACATCGTGTCTTGAAACTGTGCCCAAATATACCCTAAAATACTCAAAAATTTGCATTCCAAAATCATACCTCATCTTGGTAATCAGCATATTTTGACCGAACTACTTGCCCAAATTACAAAACAAAATATAGAGGATTTACAGAAAAGGCTGTCGAGTACGTCAATAATGGCCAGTATTTTTTCGGATCAAAATCCTCCAAGGTCACGGGGCATAAAGATCGTCCCCATGTTATTTCTTATGGGAGATTTTTGCCGATGGGACCTAGCTCGAAAAATGTCATGTTTGACAATTTTTTGGGAGGTCATGGTGGTCCCAAAATTTTTTCTGTTAATTGCTAAATTCACTAGGGAAACGCCAAAGTCGTTGTTAAACGAGTGAGTGAGCCATGTGTTGAGTACCCGGCTACATTACTTTTCTTCCCCCTACCTTAGGCCTACCTAGCCTATCATAGGCTAGAGAGGCGCATTATGACCTTACAGTTGACGCGCCCGTCCCCGTTTACCAACTTAACTTTAAAAAACTATTATTTATGCGAATATAATTATCAAACTTAAATGCAAATGTTCCCGGTACTCACCACATGACTCGCTCACTCGTCTAACTACGACTTTGGCGTTTCCCTAGTCTAGTTGGCTAAAGCGCCCTTGTAGCCGAAATGTGGGAGACGTGGGTTCAATCCCCTGGTCGGGAAAGATTTTGTAATTTCTAGATTGTATTTCAAAAATAATTAAACATGTTTTGAAATGCATATAACGCAGTGTAGTCCATCATCTGTGGCAATAGGGCCTACTATGGTAAACATAGCCAGTACGAAATACGTGAAAATATTGCAAGGTTTACTCAATCTACGAGCGGAATTTGGGGTACCTTGACGTCCAACATTCGACTGACCTTGCATGGGCACGGCATTTCACAGCCAGGCGAAAAACAAACAAAAAATATCTTTTCAAAATCTAAAACATTGTCGTTAGAATAATTTCCAAACATTGTAAGTCTATTTTTCAGTTTATTATTTCTTGTAGGTTTAAATCGCAATGAATCTTGCTGATTTTGTTAACAGTTCTCAATAAACTCGTACCAGATGTCTGTTTAAAATTTCAGCGCAATCTGTTCAGCGATTCGGCTGATTTTCAACGTACACACACACACACACACACGCACGCACGCAGAAAAACAATTAGGGCCGTTTAAGTCGAATGGAAATCACTACGTTCGCTACGCTCACTCGTTCAATTACTAGTTAGCTTGAATGAAATATATTTTTTGAGTTTAGCGGTTAAATACCCCTTTAAATCTTAATACAACTGGGCATACTTGATAATGAGGGCCATTTGTACGCCCTTATCATAACACATTTTCAACATTTTTCATGGATCAATAAAAAAAATGCACAGTTATTTTGGGTGATTTTGACCATTTTGACAGATTCTAAATTCTAGAAAATTGAATTTATTCTTTGTTTATTTTCGATGATCAATTTAAATGTTAAAGTGCTACGATAGATGCCTTCAAAATTAGTCTTTACACAATATAAAATCACATACAGATGCGACTAAAATTGTCTGAGAAATTTGAAGGCGCGTAAAATGAACCATGTAAAATGAGCATGTCGGCGTCCTCTTAGGCCATGGTTTGCCCGAAACATTCAAAAGTCTGACAAACAATCTAAACAGGAGTTATCTTTAGCGGGTTGACTCTCCGAGTTCGTTGTTTGACTTGACCCCTGACAACACGACCATGCGGGCGCGAAGCCTCGCACTCATCCAACACATCTGACAGATGTGAAGAGCATTGAGGCAGCCGCTACTAGGGACGCGTCTGAACTCTGAACTGAATCTAATTCTTGTTCCTATTCTCGTTCTTGCACTAAATCTAGATCTAGGGCTTATTATCATTATTAAATTACAGTTTTCACCCTAGCTAACAGCTTGCTACATTTCTCACAGTTTGCCTTTAAAGTCGCCAATGACCACTTAATTTCTTGTCTTGCTACATGATCTTGATAATTCAAATTCAAATTCAAAATGCGTTTTATTTCCTTAGCAAGAATAATACAGGATTGTACGCACACTTATATACTTGACTGAATTGCTGTACAAGTCTTGAAATACACTTAGTAGTAAAGTTCTTAAACAATCTTAATAGTAATACAAGTTATTTAATAAATAGTACGAACAATACCACGCTTAACTAAGTGAATACAAAGTAATGTTGGCAAAATGTAAAGTTAGCATAAGTGATTGTTACAATAATCACAATTGCAGTGCTTGCCATCATGAAATGCTTGTGTACTGTAAAATGCACGTGACTATTCGGATACTACCCTCTTATACAACATCGACGACTAATGGTACGTTAAATCGAGATCAAGAACAAGAAGTATCTATATACGTGTGGTAGTATTCGGAAACGTCCTAATATTTGAATACGTTCGATCTTGATCCTGAATTATGTGGACTACATTAAGTCATTTGTCGAATCAAGCTCTTGATGAGGGAGAGGCAGGGGGGGGTGCGTTTAATTCTTGTCTTTCCGACAAGAACCCCATCTTAGAATCTCTCCCCCCTCCTCCCCCCCCCCCACCACGTGAACGACTTGCTACAATTTCAATAGAACACTTAAATATAGAAGCTTGAGGGGATGTTATACAATCTAGTAGCACTTAACTTGGCATCCCTCATCGCAAACTACGGTGAAATTGAGGTAGAGTTCGTCTTTATGAGAATCGGTGACCATGATGAAGTTCTATACAAAAGCGTGAAGAAATAGGGGACACTTTCGTGCTAATAGTAATAGTAGACGTTGGCTGACCATTATAGGCAAGCCTCACATTTTTCCCGAATGTCCTTTTGGTTGCCAAGTCAGCCAATATTCAGCCAAAATTCAGCCAACATGCAGCCACAATCTTATTGATCATTACTTCAAACGAAAATTATATTTTAAAATGAACTGGCCCGCGACTAAAATCTAGCCAACTGGAGTTTTTTTTCTTCTTTATCATTGAACATTTAAGTATGGCCGTTGGTTGTCATGCACTGTCGAGTAGCATAAACAATTTTAATTAAACTATACAGATTTGACATTCAAACAAAGTTCTAGCGGCTCAACGTATCAAAGGGGTGACCCATTTGGACCCTCCTACCGTAAACTATAGAGTTAAAAAAAACTGAAAAAATGACGATTGAGGTCACTAAATTAATAATACATAAAACGCAATTCACATGCTCAATCAGTTTACATCACTGAAAATGTATTTGACACATTGTGTTTCAATGCCACCCACTATCCACCTACTAAAAAGAAATGGTCTAGCCTATACAGTCATGCGATCATGCGACCCCACCCGCGCACATATAATTCTTCTATTCACCTCTCACAGTCTTGTCACAAGAGTAATATTATAGTTCCTAGCCCACTCGGGCTCACAAACAAGTGGGCTTAGCGTAATCCTAGATACATATGAACTGAGGCTTGGGCCACACACGACCATGGGGGGGGGGGGGCAAGACTATAAACACGCTGATTTTATGATCCAATCTCAGTTCGCAAGCCAAAACGGGACTCAGTTACTTTAAATTAATTTATAGTACCTATTTAAATTTAAATTATTTAAATTTTGTCGTTGTAAAAATATTAGTTCAAACTTTGCTTAATTACATTTCACTATTTTGTGTCTATTTTATGTACTTTATTATATTTAGTTGTCCCACTTTGTAAATCAGTATTTGTAACTGAATAGGATAGATAAACATTAAATACATACATGTAGTTCTGTCCACGATTAGTGTTTGTTCACACTTCACAAGCTACACGAACCTACAAAAGTTATGAAAAATGTATCTTCGTTAAATGTTTAAATAAACAAAGTGTGTGACAACTAAGTTAGATAAACTGAGTCTATTCCAGTATACTTCCTTATTTAAATAATTACAAAAAAATCGTAAATGTGTTAAAGAATTGATAGATGTTACGTCAGTTTTTGCGTTGATACACATAATTCATAGAAATTCAGATGTTGGCCAGTTATAGGTGTGGCTGTCTAAATTTGGAATCACTAATATACATTTTCTGAACGATTCAATAAAATTCGCATAAAACTTATAACGCGTGCGTAATGAATGTGAATGTGAATGTGATGAATGTGAATGTGAATGTGAATGTGAATGTGAATGTGAATGTGAATGAAACAAAACAGAAAAGTGTTCCAACAAATGAAACTTTATTCTGTCATTTGAAGAGGATTTAAAACAGTCAAGTAAATAACAACACGTGTCAATCACTACGGGGAGTAGGCTACTACACAAACACAAACTACCCTCACCGGATGTAGAATAGAGAACACGGAAGTAGAGAGCTGCCCTTTACTTCCGGTAAGTAAAGGCGGCGATTTGGAAATCAAATGTGTTCTTTTTCAATGGAAACTGTTGTGATTTCATTAAGATTGAAAGGTTTTGGGTGTGACATTGTAAGTTTCGTGTTGGCCACTATTCTTCTAAGGGTGGAGTGGAAATAGAGGAAATACATTTTATAGTGAAAATACGTAAATGGGTTTTTGGAGGATATGGATTTTAAAGACAATGTGATGAAAAGAATGACATAATGATTAATTGTTAGTGACACCGACAGTGCTGGCTCAACTCTGATTCGGAAGGTCCCAGGTTCAAATCCCGTCGAGATCGACAACCCTGACTGAAGGTTTTCTTAAGTCGTTAATGCCTCGGACATCCCTTCACAATAATTGTTAAGAGCGCTTGTGCGGATAGGGCAATTACTGTCCTATCCGCAACACCTAGTTAGACACCTGAAGCGGGGCTCCCTGAACTGGCTTCCTATAAAAATTATTATTTTATTTATTTAATTGTTAGTGACACTTTGTTTAATAATAATAAGGTTCGAGCCACTATGATCATTAAATATTTATTTATATTGCCATTGTTATAAAATCAAATGTGTGAGTTTCGGGTTATTTCGCCACGTTGCAAGTAAACCTAATAACTTATTGTACGTACCTCGACGTTTCGTTACCTCTGTGGGTAACATACTCAAGAGAACTGAGGCTGATTTAGTTTGTTTCAACCTTATTTTAATGTCCCAGCATTTTAAGTAGGAAGGTTGGCACAAAAGCGCAGAAAGCCCCAAACACAAAGTGTGTGCCAGCCCCTACACAATACATTTTGAAGATAAACAAACTCGAATATATAAAAATAATTATAAATTAAAGAAACTTGTCTTTGCAAAATTCCGAATTTTGAGTTCAGTTCACTTTTTTTTATTTTGATAGACATTTGTTACAATGTTACAAATGAAATACCCTTTGGGTTTACAACAAAATGGTCAAGCTTAGGATTTTCTTGTGCACATTAAAGTGATCCAAAATAAGAACGCGACAAAAAAATTGTCGCTTTTTAAAAGGAGCTACAACATACTCCTCCCCTCCAATGCACAGTGCTGTACTGTCCATGTGGGGTCACCACGTCTTGATGTGTGGCCGCCATCTTTAATCCTCCCTCCCCTAGGCTTGGTCATGCACACAGGGTTGCCGCCCTTCAGTGTTATTATACTTGTGTAAATACAACGCCCTTTTTATCCAAAACGCGCATCATATTTTACTAGTTGTTCGAAATAATTTTTGCTTCGCCCATGTATACAACACTATAGGTTAAAAAGCGAGGAATAGTTGCGGAAATACCGATTTCGATTATCTTTCAAACGAAGTCTTCTTAGCGTCAATTTTATGTAAATAAATCATTATCGAGACATTATTTTAGCGTGAGTTTTGCTATGTTTAAGTAAGGTGTTCGCACTATCCATACTACTGATTGCTATATTATTTCCTGTTAAAAAATGTCGAATTTTGGTTGGTTATCGCTCACCTCGTCCGATTGCGTCGGGGCCTGCAGGGTTGGCTTGGTCGCTTTGATTTAAAGTCCCTCACTGAAAATCAGTTATATAACTGAGTGGTAGACTCTAAATAAAAATTGATTTTTTTATTTATTTATCATCAATTTGTCATTTCATAAATCATCATGTATATTGTATACCATACTCGTAATGCCGTTGTGTATGTTAAGTAGAATTTGTATTGTTGTTGTTGTTGTATGTATTGTATTATTACATGACTGTTTATATTATTTGTATCGCGCTTTATGTACAAAGGCAGCAATACTTTATTCAAGTATGAATTCCTTGACTTCATTGCTCGGGAAACATTCCCTAGGTGTAATTCCGGTAAATCGAAGAGTTATTATTGTTATGATGCAGGGGTGCCGTTTCTACGGATTTTGAGGGTGCAAAACGGATCGACGGATTTTTATTCCAATGCACGAATTAAAAAAAAAAACTTTTTAGTCGCCGTTTTCGAATAAGGGCTGGGCAAAACTAGATACTTCAATGCTATATCGATAAGTGGGGATATTTTCGATATCGAAATATCAAAATTTACACAAAATGCTAAATTAAGTAATTTTGATGGAGGTGCCGGGTCATAAAACGCGATTGTGAGATGGTAAACATCGTTAAATGCATTTATGGTGATACCCTTTCAACCCTATTTGTTCTAAAATCATTAAAAATATGCCTACTCTTTTATTTTTTTTATGTTTTCATATTATTGGATGAGCGAGCGAGCGTAGCGAGCGGAAGCGAAGACTTCAATTTCACTGACCCCCCAAAAAATTTAGCTCGGGTGTTTTTTTTTTTTTTTGTTTTTTTGTTTTTTTTTTTTTTTTTTCCGTCTGTTTGTTCGCTCGATTCCGGGCAAACGGCATACGCGATCTTGATGAAAATTTGACCGGACCTTCGTTTTCTCTGAACTTAGAGGTGTATTGTTTTTGGGTACAATCGAAGAAATATTTCTCATAAATATCGTACTTTTACGATTTTTTTCGATTTTTAGTGCGATATTTTCGTGACATTTGGGCCGATTCTGACCAAACTGGTGGGGCTAGAACGTTCATATTTCACATGGACATTAAGATTATGGTGATGTAGTACCTTTTGAAAGAAAAAGTTGAAAAAGTTAGCTAGAATCTATAGAAATAAAGGTTTTAATATTAGTTTTTCAATTTTTAGTGCGATATTTTCGTCACATTTGGGCCGATTCTGACCAAACGGGTAGGGCTACAACGTTCAGATTTCACATGGACATTAAGGTTATGGTGATGTAGTACCTTTTGAAAGAAAAAGTTGAAAAAATTAGTCAGAATCTACAGAAATAAAGGTTTTAATATGAGTTTTTTGAAGTTTATAATACCAATTAAAAAATAACAATAGAAACTTGACAACAATCACCTCCACAATGCATTCAAAAAGCACTTGCAAAGGAAAAGTGCAAACAAACGCACAAAACGCAAAAAAAAAACGCTCATCCATCAACGCGGCGGGACTTTAGCGTTTTCCTAGTTTACAACAATTATTACATTTTGATACATCGATATCGTATCGAAATTGGTACATTTAGGCATTAAAAGGATTTTCAAGGATTTGAGTGTTTCTTTTAAGGATTTCGAAGGATTTATGATGTGCTTAAACAGGATTTTATTTTTTTCTTGGTGGCAACCCTGTGATAATGTAAAACCAGGAGTAAATGTTAACTGTCTCGGTAGCTTAGGGGGTTTAAGCGACTTGGGTGCGATACCCGGTTGGGATTTTTTTTTTAAATTTACTGACTGATTTTCAAGTTTCAATTAATTATAAAAAAATAAGAAAACTTCGGTTTTTTTACACAGTGCACAAATAATTTTTGTGGGAAGCCTATCACACTTAATCGTTGTTTATCAATGTTGACTTTGTGTCTTACAAAACCACATCAATGAGAGAATGTTTCTATACATTAGCATATTGCTTTCTTGTTTTATTTATACCCTACGTTAAAATAGTCAAATAAGTTAGTTTTAAGTATGTGTTAATTGTCAAAGTTGGCATCCCTTTCCGTTTCCGTTGGCGAGTATAGTGTTAAAACTGCAGCCAATGCTCAGGATTAAGAGTATTCACGAGACATTCAACGGAACTCGAGCTCTTGGCACAGGTTATATAGATTTACTCAGTTCATATAACAATTATAAAAAATATGTAAATGTTGCAACGTAGTTCAACCCACGTTGAAGGTGTTTGTCAATTTTCAACGGTCCAACATGAAAAAAAAACATCTTTTGGAACCTCAAAAATAAATTTTCCGTGTTTCTCTGTTCCTGAAGATGTTTTTTTTGTTTTCATTTAAATGCTAGACCTTTGAAAATTGTCAACAACCTTCAACGTAGATTGAACTATGTTATAACATTAACATATTTTTAATAATTGTTATGTGAACTGAGGAATTCTAAGTAACAAGCGCCAAGCGCTCGAGTTCCATTGAATGTCTCGTGAATACTCTTAATACGGCCGCCAGAGTTTAAAAAAAAATCGTTTTTTTTAAATTCATTTATGTGTTGATCTATATTATTTAGAATAAAATGAAGAAACAAAATTTTTTTTTTTTTTTTTTATTTTGTAAGTAAGACTATTTGGGGCAGGAATGCACTAACTGCAAGTTGCGAAACTTTGACGCTGATTTTCTCAGAATATTATTTTTTAATAAAAGGTACATTTTTCTCAGGAACTATACATGCAAAAGTCTTGAAAATTTCAGAGTATGTAGATATATTGAGTCTTAAACCTTTGCCCCTTTCAATAATACAGTTGTGGTATTACTTTGAATAATAATTCAAACATGTGTTAAAATATTCAAAAAATGTTCACTAACTACACATAGATTAATTAAACACAATTAAATTTAGTTTCCAACTACACACTCTGTGTAATGAAAGGGGGAAAGTGTAAACAATGAAATTCTGAAAAAAGGAAAAAAATAGAGCTCTTGCTTGTATGGTTATTTTTTTTAATGTACCTTAGTAATGGCTGATTTAACATACGTAAGATTCAAACTGCCGGCCCCCCTTAAGCGTGGTTTCTTGACGCCGTCTCCAGCGTAAAAAGAGCAATAAGAAACGCTTTGTTGTAAAATGTCACTCGTAATAAAACTCCGAAGTGTCCCCCAGCGGATTGTATTTGTATCACCACCACCACCAGGAATCAAGATGGCGGTTGCACGCGGAACAAGCGGCGGTAACGACGCAGAGCGTAACGAACTCTTTTGTCTACTACAAACAAGCTCATTATCGCTCTCGGCGTCGGCGTCGGCTCACACCAAATTAGTCTCCAATGCCACTCACTCTTCACGGTGTGTTATCACTTTTTTGTTTCGTAATTATTTTAATTTACGGTTTATAAAAAAGAATTTCAATGTTTAGTATTTTGAATTCATATTTTTATCTGTGCAAATCTGTCATTTTGAAGCATATTTTTTCTCCAATCAAAACTTCGAATGTGAGGATTTTTTCATAGCTTAGGTAGGGCATACATTTCAAATCAATAGATTTAGCTTTTTAAAAAAATGTTTGAAAACAGCTAGACTATATTTTCATTATATATTGCACAAATCTCTTTTTAAGTAAAATCAGTATTTTTTAGTGTTTTCAAAAGAATGTGTTCACCAATGTGGCATCTTTAAATCAATCAAACAATTTGGTAAACGTGCATGTGGATATTTATATTCATTTATTTGTATTATTATAATTTTAAAAACGCCTTTAATACAATCAATCTTATCTGCCATTTCAATTTTTAACCAGCGGATAAACGTATAACAACAGTACTAGTCCAACACACAAAAATGTACTAAACATACAACGAAATAAACGTCGCGGAGGCACATACGATTAGGGCGCTCCGCTGGTCAGAAGCGTATGGCTCTGTACGAGGACGTAAGTTTGAATCCCGCATGATACATGGGTTTTTAGTTGTCTCCCATTGTTATAATTCTCATTTGTTGGCTTTAAAAAAACATTATTGGGATTTGTACTCAATTATAAGCAAGGCCGCCAAAGCATTTAGACACTAACCAGGAGTGACCCTGTATTACATTTTCAATTTCGAGAACTGATTGTAGTTGAACATTGATAATTGTCTAATATAACAGATCGCTCACAACAATATGCTGTCAACTACATCTCTGCTGTGCAGTACCTCACTCTTCAGATTCTCAATCAGTTTAAACTATTCATAGTCTGGTAATAACGACGTGTCTGCTACCGAGCTACCAGCCTCGTCGAGCCAGCGAGGCGTGCAACTAATGTTTCCGCTTCCCACCGCCAGGGGCGTTGCTGTTCCACGCCTAGATGCTAGCGACACCTGGTAGCGAAGGCGCGACTCTTCTGTGTGGGTAAACATCTTGTTGCAATAAAGATCCCATCAGTATACAGTAAGTTTTATAATTAAAATTGCATTATTGAGACTGAGAGGCGTTTATGCGGAATGCAAGGGTGAAGTCTAGAACACTTTATGACCGCTAATGTTCAACCCCAAAAGTAAGAACTTTAGAAGGAACTTTAAAATGGTTCAATTCAATTCAATTCAAAATGCGTTTTATTTTTTAGCAACAATAATAGAAGGTTGCATGCACACTTATATACTTGGCATAATTGCCTTTTAAGTCTTGAAATACGCTTGGAAGTAAGTTCACTAACAATGTAAATTAATAGTAAAACAAATTATTTAATAAATAGTACGAACAATATCACGCTTAATTAAGTAGGTATAAAGTATGTTGGCCAAATGTAACGTTAGCGTAGGTGGTGGTTATAATAACCATAATTGCAGTGCTTGCCTTATTGAAATTCGTGTGTACTATAAACTGCATAAGAAATTAAATACTTTGTTATGTTTAATTTGAATTTATTATAGTGCTATACCTAGAACTAGATTCACATGAAATGTTTTAGTCTTAGGAACTATTCACTCCCTCTTCACGAAGCGGTGTAAACTTGTACCTTGTATTAGTCTAAGTGAATAAAGATACTCTACTCTATTCTATTCTTGTATTGTTTTTCAGCAACTGACCGTAAATATGCCTTGCAACAGACAGTACCTATTTCTCAAGCTTATGTAGGAGCAATGTTGTCTAGCAAGAGACATGCGAAATATATGTACATTTAAGAGGTCAAAATATGCTACAGAATGTTACTGAAATTAGTTGGATTTAGCGATCAAATGATATTTAAATAAACATTGAGGTTGTAAAAATATTTGGCCGGTGCTCAACCAATAGTCTTCATGTGTGTGAAGACGTATTGTTATAAGAGGTATAGTTGTTCCGAAGCAAGTAAGCAGATGCTGACGTCACCGGCGGGTGGATTGCAGCCAATCAGCGGTCCCCGATTTAAAATACAAATCTCTCATTGGCCCGCCGAAACCGCGCGCATCTGCTTACTTGCTTTGGAGCTACTATATTAATCAAGTCCAAGCCAAAAATTGGTTAAGCTTAAAATAATTCCTGGGTCTTATTAAAAATACTTTAATATCAATTCAATGCAGATTTCAGTTTAGAGACGCTCAAATTAATTATGTAGGCTCTACAACTCCTACCTACGAACAAATTGTACAGAGCGTTGTTACTTCGCTACCCACCGCATGGGGCGTGCCTCTCTCCAGCTGGTGCGCCTACTTGCTTCAACTGAATATAAATCATCAATTATACACTCGTACAAGCATTGATTGCAATTGCATTACTTTCACGCGACATGAGTAGGAAATTAACTGGATAGAAATTCAATTAAGGCTTAACGACCCCCCCCCCCCCCCCCCCCCCTACGAAGCTACACAAGTGAGGAGCCTGCAAAGCTTTCTCCGTAGAATATTATTATTAATAAGATAGCGAAACGTCCCTATATGCATCACTTTTCTGTCCATTAACAATGATACTATGCATGTGTCACGTCTCGTGATAAAAACCTAATATAGCCTCCGATTGACACGTCTTTTTTATTGGCATTGCCCTTCAAAAAGGATAATAAATATATGATTTTTGGGTTTATTTTTTGTTTTACCTAGGACTAAAAGGGAAGGGGTAGTCCCTATAAAGTGTATATATTCACTGGCCCGGCACCTCCACCAACAGAGAAGAATTGAACATTAAACAAGTGTACCAACAGTGTTGGCGCGACTTTGATGCGGGAGGTCCCGGGTTCGAAGCCTCCACCGGCAACCTTCAGTCAGTTCGTCAGTTTCTTCAGTCGTTTTTGTGAATGCAAGAGATTGAGTCCTCTTAATCAGCCATCGGACATGCATTCACATAACTTCAATACACCTAGTTAGTCACCTGAAGGGGGATGCATTGCATCCTCGGCAAGTTTCCGATACTACATTAAAAAAAGGAATATTCATGTACTCGGCACCTCGTCCAATATAGAAGGCTTGAACAAGTGTGCACAATAACACCAAGCTTCGCTCCCTACTTTGGGTATTCCCGTCCCCGTACTTGTATGATTTCAAACATATTCGGTTCTTGAATGTCTAAGTAACATCTGCATAAGCGTGAAATAACCGTAACTCCGTGGGTAGATTGCTGTCTGCTACTTTGAATAAACAATGAATAATAATTACAATAACTCATTTCAAAAGGTGTTTAATTACAAACAGGCGATACTTTGATGGTTTAACTTCCCACACGATATGCGAGAAATTACATGGTGAGATTGATGCAATTATAGTCGATTAGTTTCAAGTTTGTACAACATCTAGCCGAGGGATCGCAGCACTGACGGCTGTCGCCCTCACACTTTAAAAGGCAAAAGTGATAAACTAATCTCTTTTTAAAACTGCTCCTGGTGAACACCACAAGACAAAAGTATAAAGACTTGCGTTAGAATAGAATATTGAAGAAGTATGCCAATAAATTAATGCTAATCGTTAAAGGGGTATTTAACCGATAAACTCAAAAAATATATTTCATCCAGGCTAGCTAGTAATGAATTTAGCAATTAACAGAAAAATTATTGGGGCCACCATGACCTTCCAAAAAATTGTCAAACATGACATTTTTCGAGCTAGGTCCCATCGGCAAAAATCTCTCATAAGAAATAACATGGGGACGATCTTTATGTCCCGTGACCTTGGAGGATTTTGATCCAAAAAAAATTGGCCATTATTGACGTACTCTACAGCCTTTTCTGTAAATTTTTTACATTTTGTTTTGTAATTTGGGCAAGTAGTTCGGTCAAAATATGCTGATTACCAAGATAGGGTGTGATTTTGGAATGCATATTTTTGTGTGTTTGAGGGTATATTTGGGCACAGTTTCAAGACACGATGTTATAACGGGGCATTTAAGATTGGTACAATGCTCTAGTATCTATGTGGACCGAAAAAGAAGCAGGTTAAAGCCGATTTTAGAAATTTCCCAAAACACCAATTTTTGCAAATTTCTGGATCCAAAAAATTAAAAAATTCGTGTTAAATCACAGTTACAAGATAAACTTTTTTAAACTGTCATTTTAGTGTAGTATTGTGCTATAGATCACGTGGTAAAAAATATTTTTTTGGGTTTTTAGTCCCTTTAATTTGGTATTTTTGTCAATTTGATAATTTTGTAAATTTGGCTAATTTTATTCACTTAGTAATTTAGTAATTTAGAAAATTTGGTAAATAAAAAAAAATAGCATTTTCTTAGTTTGTAAATTTATATTTTGGTATTCTATAATTTGTTGTATTTGTATCGAAATAACTATTTATTTGCTAAATAAAAAAATGCTTTTATAATTGATGTCGGCTTAACATTTGGAGAGTTTGGCCAAGAAATGAGAACATTTTCACAATATAATTTTACAATCGATACAAAATTATTACTACAAGTTTCGTAATGATTTTCTTAAAATAGTTGATAAGTTAAAACTTATATAACTTTATAGTATAAAATACTATATTTCTTACAAAATGTTTACAAATGAAAACATGATCAAAAACGTTATTAACGTTTGAGTGTACATTTTTAGCGCTGGCCTACATGCTCGTGGAGGGTGTCTGTGCTTACGGATTGGCTTGGTCCATTTTGAATTACTAGGAAAACGCTTAAGTCCCGCCGCGTTGTTGGATGAGCGTAATTGGTGAATTGAGCTGCCATGTGTTTTGCGGATTTTCTGTTGTTCTGTGAAAAAATCAGAACTTTGTTGAAATTTTTTTTAAATTAAATCAAATGAAATAAAAAATTAACTTATTTTTTTTTTAATTACTCGTAATTTTAAAAAGGAAAAAATCGTAATATTGAAAATTCATGAGAAATAATTATTTGATTACGCTCAAATTTCACACGAATATATCAATTCATAAAATTAAGGTTCTGTGAAAAAATCATTGCAATCGAATAAAGCATGTAGGAGTTATAAGTCGATTTTTTTTTTTTTAATCGAAAAAAATCGTAAAATTGCGATTTTCATGAAAAATAATTTTCCGATTGCGCTCAAAAACGTGGCAGTTCTACGTTTAGAGATTTCGAAGGCATCCATATAATTTCATTGCAATCGGAGTATCGGGTTTAGCCGGAATCGTGTTAACAGACAGACAAAATACAGAAAGAAAGAAAGAAAAAAAAAAAAAAAAAACATTCCGGATTTTTTTCTCCAGTGTAGTGAAATGGAATCTTCGCTTCGCTCGCTACGCTCATCCAAAAATCCCCGACTAGAGATGGCAACCTCTAAATACGAATTATTTAATTTATTAAATAATATGGTGAGCAATTTAATTTGAAAACCGAGATTGAACGTGCAATAGTCCGAGAGGCCAGTTGAAAAAAGATCCGTCAAGACTTGTTTTTTTGCCCCAATGTTCGCTTTTTTGTTTGGTTCTCTCTGGAATATACTAGTCCCATTTATTATCCCTTTTATAGCCAAACAATTTGTCTAGGCACTTAATTCCACACATAAGAGTCCAGCCGGGCCGTATTTCTCTCTCGTATCGTATATACTGTTATTAAAGTCATTTGTTTTCTCAACTGCACATTGAGAAGGGGGTAATCACACTTTACTAGCTCAACAGTTAAAGGAAGTAATATTTAATGGGCTGTTTGGAGAGGAAAAGTAAAAAAAGGGGCCTATTAATTCTCGGCTCTATACGTGAACGATCACATATTATTTCGTTGCTGTTCAGTCCTTTCTTGTCCAATTTATTACTATTTTTAAAATTTAAAATTTTGTAATTTTTAATTTTTAATTTTGTAATTTTAAATTTTAAATTTTGTAATTTTTAATTTTAATTAAAAAAAAATTATTTATAATTTAAAATTTTGTTTAATTTGTAAACTTTGTTAATATTTTAATTTGTAAATTTGTAATTTGTAATTTAATTATGAATTTATTTAACTTCTGTCCTATTCGGCTACAATCACAAAAGAGGACAATTATTGTACGTCATTTTTTAGTTTATAGAATAAAATATACGCGTGATTCGCTTTTTTAATGAAGGCCGATTTTATATACAAAATCTAGACTTAGATGTTTTAAAAAAAGTTTTTGATAACAATTTAAAATGTGTAGTTTTAAACAAAAATACAAGTAAAAACAAGTAGTAAGTACAAGTAAGTACAAACGCGTATTTTAGCAATCTAGCAAATCAAAAAATGTGATACTTTTCCATAAATGGGTGTAAGATTTGTATGTCCGTAATGTTACTTTATGCGATTACACTGTCAAACATGAAACACATAATTCTATATCATTGAAGACTTCCAGTGCTGTAGGTTTTAAGACGCAGTGTAGCAAGTAGCGACAAACGCCGGACTACGAAGCTCTTATCTGTGGTTGGCTTGAAGAAGAGAAGAACTCAACACTTTGAGCGATGTAGCGAGAGTCAAAAGCTTACGGAACTTTTCAGGTAGCCGTCAATCGAGGAAAGCGAAGGGTAAAGATAAAAAGCTCTTTCTCGAAGCCGAAGCCTAGAAGGGAAGTTGGAAAGTAAAGAGTATATGTTGCAGTTGACCATGGTGAGATTGATTTGAGCAAGGCTAGTATCCATTTATATTTTCGCTTAGAAGCTATTTGGGGGGGGGGGACAGGAAGGAGTGAAAGAAAAATAGGGAGAAAAGAGAGTGTGTGTGTGTGAGAGAGAGAGAGAGAAAGACCATCATTACGAGCATAGTATCAGCTGTTGAGATGTTTGCCTGCCGATCTTCAAATAGTTTGGAGTTTGGAGAGCATGTCCAAGATGTTATTAGCCTTCACCCTAAATCATCACGTTCCCTTAAGGGGGCACTTCCCGTCTAGAATTGGGCACAAAACTTTGCTCACGGAAACAGGTCAGATTGCCAAACTAATACAGCCAGAAGACTCAAGTAAACACTGGATTGTAAAGGAAAGCTTCATCTATGATAGTATGCCATTCAATTTTGAGTACTTTTAAGTGTTTGAATGCTGAATTTTACAAAATGACCGTTTTGTCAATACTTGGCGTATGTTTTGGTGTATTTTTGTAGAAAACAAATTGTTCATAAATCATTTTCTTAAGGGCATACTAGCATCTAAGCTTAAGGGGGTATATACACCTAAAACAGTGGTAACTTGTATGGTACTAAATTCATTGAATATCAGCCAAATTACATTTTATGAACCCAATATTTTACTTAGGTGTATTCTTATTCATGACAAACAGAAAAATGAAAAAAAAGGTTAAAAAAATATAAACAGTGCGCTACAAGTATGTCGGAATCTTATTAAGCGCAATTTTTTGTTAAAACATGGACTACGTTTCCTTAATAAAATCTGTAAATCTGTATCATAAGAGCTGATTTTTGTGTGTGTTTAGAACAAGTCAACTAACAATGTGACGTAGGATTATAATTTTCAGGTTCACCGTTTGAGTTTGACAAATGATTTAAAAAAGTCTTTCAATATCTAATTTTGTTGTGAAGTTTTTGATCAAAATTTTCTAATCTATTTAACATAGATCCACAATAATTGCAGGTCATTTTGTTTATATTAACCATATGAAGTTGTGGTCAAAATTTGGTACAAATCGGTAGAACGGTATAGAATTTATCTGGGAAACGGTTTGAAAAAAGTTTGTTTCCGGCAATTGCGCGCCAAAGTTTGTATTTTTTTTTTTGATTTTTTTTAAATCACTCACAAACAGAGTCATCGAAAAGAAATAGTTGAACATAAATACTGATTGTATTTTCATTTTTATAAGAGATAATTGAACAATTTTTGAAGCTATACACAAACTTAACAAAATTTGCATTATGATAGAATAAAAAATAAATAAAATCTTAAAAAAATAATCATTGTTCATCAGTCAGGTGATTTATGCGAGAGAATGTTTTAAGACAAATAACATGAGTATGATCAGGCCTGCCAACCATTGAGAGTTTACATAAGCTTAAGTCTTGACCCGAATATCCTTGTACCAAGGGTTAGACCAGCCGGCGTAGGACCGCGCTCTCTGGTTTGTCCACCGCAGACGAGATCTAGTAAATAACGCAATAAAACAGGAGGCCGTAGACAATTAGAACGATACACATCTAGAGCATCGCAGCCTATCTTATCTCCCCACCCTAGTAAGGATGCAGCCTCGGTCAATATTTCACGGTTTTACAGACGTACAGCCATATAAACCAACCCATACATGCAGTTTGCTCTAGAGATGCAGACTGCATTTAAATACTACTAAATTGTGCCATATGTGCAACTAACAAGTTTCCTTGTTATAACACTGGACTAAACTTCAGTTTAAAAAGATTAAGACAATTAAGTTACTAGGATTAAATAACTGCTCATTATATTATACGTACTAATAGAGGGATTGCCTTTGGAAAAATCTCCTTCAAGGTAATTTAAGTAAAATTTTATGGTTTTAAAGCATCACCAACTTTTTATCTACAAAAATCGTGTTTTAATCTACAATTTTCCTCTTTCAAGGTGTTTTTGGTGAATATCTGTGGTTTTAAAGCATTACCAACCTTGATCCTCTATAATCATTTTTTTAATCTAAGAATTTTCTCTTTCATGGTCATTTTTGTAAAAATTTGAGCGTTTTAAATCAAAATCCTCTTTTGGTCAGATGGTAATTTGCCTTTTGTATTGCGATAAAACAGTTTATTCTATATTCTCCACTGAAACGTTAAAGTGCACTTTCACACGTTTTTAAAAAAAAGGGGGTGTCCCCCCTCCCCCCCTTGGATACGCCACTGCTCCCGAATCAGACACTCATGCACGTGTTGCACATGAGTTATCTCTGTCAGTATAAAACAATGAATTTTTTTAAATCTATTTATTTATTTATGTATTTATTTATTTATTTATTTATTTATTTACATATTTAACATCTATCCTATTCAGTTAAAAAAACTGATTAACAAAGGAGGACAACTAAATAAATCTAATTACATAGATGCAGACACAACAATGAACTACAGTTATTTAAATATTCAAAATAGTAATATCACAACAACAATGCATTAAAACACAAAAATTTTGGTAGCAAAAATCTGTGCTCGCTTGCACGTTTTGTGGCAGTAGTTCCAAGGTTGGGCCCGCGGACCGCCCACTGCATACCCGAACCCGAATAAAGCATCAAACTGTGAATTTGGACTAAAATCGATGTATTTCATCTGTGTAATAGAGAGATACACATTTCCTTTGGGCGTCGCTAAAAATACGACGTCCGCTGGACATTATCGAGGTTAGCGTCGCTCGCTGCCAACCTCGGGGCGAGAAAACCGCTAGTTCTTGTCGGGGCAGTGGCAGAACGATGAACTAAACGGAACCATCCCGGGAGAGGGGGGGGGTACTCATGCATGATTTTAACTTCAAAGGTTTGAGCGAATAATCTACAGTGGTGACTCTTTTTCGGACCCGGATTCAAATCCCGTCGAAACCGGCAATCCTGACTGAAGGTTTTTACCGAGGTTTTCCTCAGTCGTGAATGCGAATCCCTCACATATTGTCATAACTCTAATATACCTAATTAAGACACCTGGGCCCAGATCCACAAAAAGGACTTAACCAAAAACTTAAGTAATTTTAGGAGTAAACAGTACTTAATTCATATTTAGATGTCCACAAAATGGAGTTATGGGCCCTTCTGATTTATTTAACTAAACGATTAGTCAGAAAAACGCGTTACTCCCTGAAATGCAAATTGTTGTTGTAATATTACTATTTCAAATATGTAGTTCATTGTTGTGTCTGCATCTATGTAATTAGAATTATTTAGTTGTCCTCCTTTGCAAATCAGTTTTTTTTTAACCGAATCTAGGTGCCCGTTAGGGCGCCGCAGCCAAGCCGCGGTACGCTACACACTCAGGCACATTATACAGCAAGCAAAGTTTAGGTGATTAGGATAGACGTTAAATAAATAAGTTAATATTAAATAAATAAAAAAACAAATAAAAAATAAATTATTTAATTAATTAATTAATAATAAAATTTATAAATAAATAAGTAAATAAATAAATAAATAAATAAATGAATAAATAAATAAATAAATAAATAAATAAATAAATAAAATAACTCATAGGGGCATGCATTGAACCAGAGATTTTTTTTTAAATTAAACATTTTGATTTTAAAACATTCTCCGCAATCTATGTTTTTCATCCTAAGCTTACAATAGACTTGTTAGCGTGAACCTCATAAGTTGGCACACCTGCCCGGCCAACACGGGAATTAATGCGAATGCGAAAACCAAAAACTGGGAAAAGTAGTTGCATAAGTCGGAGCGTCCGAGGACTGACCGAGGAACTCGTAGGTTTTAGCAAATCAATTGATTAGTGTAACAATGAAGGAGAGGTTGACGTCGCGACGCCCTGTGACCTGGTGGTGACCTGGTCAACTACACGTGGTGACTGGTGAGTAACTAGGACAGCAAGCAACACGTGCGTACATGTAGGTCGCTACAACGTAAAAACATGTTAAATTGACTGGCAATTGAATTTCAACTGATACCAACATTATTTTAATTTTGGAATCATAAATTGATTAACAATTGAAATTGCTTGATATGGAAATGTTATTGATTTCGATAAGTTAATTGAGTGTCGATTTTTAATTATTACTAGGGAATCATACAAAGAGCATTTACTTTTTAAAAAATTGAAGGGATGACTATTGGATGAGTTCATGTAAACTTTTTTAAATGTCCTTTTAAATACACTTGATTTGAACTTGAATTTTACATATACTTTGAGCCAACTTTTGACCTTTTAATTTTTTGACCAATATATTATAGAAATTTTTAGGAATTTGTGTTTAAAAGATATTCGCATAGCGCGATCAGAGAAATTCAAAATACTTGTCTCCTACTAAGTATTGAATATTACTTCAGAAAACTTCTTTGGTCAGTTCCATTTTATACGATTTTTGTGTGTACGTAGCTGCAATAATTACTTGAAACGTGGAGAACAACAGAATGTTTTGGTGACCGTTTAAATCAGTGGGGGGCCTTATTTTAACGCGAACATTTTATGTACTCGGCATCTCACTTAAAGATTTCACTGCTAGTAATAATTGATTCGCGCGTTATTTTCGACTGACGATTCCAACCGACGACCGGTTAACTAAATAAAATTAAAAATATAAGCAGTAATGTGTCTGATCACGCCAAACGCACATTCTAACTGACATTAGTGCAAAACTCCAAACACCATGTGGGAAAATCGGTTAAAAAGCGATCCAGAATAAACTCTTGTATTTTGCATCTAAACCTGATTTATTCTAGCTCATCCAAAACTCTTAAAGGGGTATTCAACCACTTAAAAAAAAAATATTTCATTCAGGCTAGCTAGTTATGAGTATAGAAATTAAAAGAAAAAATTATTGGGTCCACTATTGACCTCCAAAAATGTGTCAAACTTAGTATTTTCGAGCTAGGTCCCATCGCAAAAATCTCCCATAAGAAATAACATGGAGACGCTCTTTATGCCCGTGACCTTGGAGGATTTTGATGCAAAAACATATTGGCCAATATTGATGTACTCTACAGCCTTTTTTGTAAATCCTCTATATTTTGTTTTGTAATTTGGGCAAGTGGTTCGGTCAAAATATGCTGATTACCAAGAAGGGGTGTGATTTTCGAATGCATATTTTTGGGGTGTTTGAGGGTATATTTGAGCACAGTTTCAAAACACGATCTTGGCCATTTAAGATTGGTATGATGTTTTAGTATCTATGTGGAACAAAAAAGATGCAGGTGAAAGCCGATTTAAGAAATTTTCTAAAACGCCAGTTTTCACTATTTTCTGGATTTAAAAAAAAATGAAAAATTCGTATAAATCACAGTTACAAGAAAAAAATTTTAAAGGGTCATTTTAGTGTAGTAATATGCAATAGATTATGTGGTAAAAAATAATTGTTTGGGTTAATAGCCCCTTTAACCTGCATGGACACAAAGTTTGAATAGGCGTTAGCTTCAGTTTTGATTATTTATTTACCCTTTATTGTCTGACGGGACTTTTAAGTTTCAAGTCACACAGTTTTTTTTTGTGGTAAAGCATTATCATGGATATGACTTGAGATCCAATAGCCTGTTGGGACCCTTGGCATTTTGTACCTGATATCCATTTTTAAATAATTATTTAAGGATGCTATTTATTGAACTATGAGTTTTAAAATTCTTTAAAAAGTTCATTATAAAAATCGAAATTTAAAAGAAAAAGTTCATACAAATTTTGGTTTTGGGATGGTCGTGATGAATAAGTGAAACAAAATCAAATTTTGTTTATTTCTATGATCAGGCAAATCCCCATTCAGCTATAAAAATCTGAATTACAATGTAGTTACCACACGCCCTCATCTTCGTCAACCCCACAGCATCACAGACGTCTGCTCCCTCCCAGAAATAGGAAATGTCAACAATCTGTCCCAAAAGACCCAAATTTCCCCGAGATCTAAATGGGTATTGTGAGTTGATTACATTATCTTAAATCCGATTGTATTGTTGTATCTTGACTGAGGACCTGTCTAGGCCACCCCACAACTACGTGTTCGACTTATCGCGGCCCTCGTAAAGGTTGGACCCTAACCTATCTTTTATAGCCTAGACCCGTGTCGTTTGATAGGAGATCAGTTGACAGATGGGTGGCGATCAACGTGTCCCACAACAAACATCTTCCTTATAGAACGACAAGCAAGGCTCAATGTTAGAACACACCTTTATCTGTGGATCAATTCCAAACCGTTTATGTTTTATCATTCATTTATTGATTCTTAGGGTACACTTTCTTGTATTTATTTATTTAACGTCTATCCTATTCAGGTAAAAAACTGATTTACATAGCAGGACAACTAAAATAAATCTAATTACATAGATGCAGACACAACAATGAACTTTCAGTTAAGTAAATATTTGAAATAGTAATATTTCAACAACCAATGCATTAAAAACACAAACAAATTTTGGTAACAAAAACAAAAAGGATAAAAAAAAAAAAGTAATTAACGGTAATTAACTATATGAAAAAGTGAAGGGAAAAAAAAGAAAAAGAAAAGAGAAAGAAGAAAAGAAAAGAAAATAAAAGAAAAGGAAATGAAAGGAAAGAAAAGAAAAGAAAAGAAAAGAAAAGGGAAAAGAAAAAAAGAAAAGAAAAGAAAAGAAAAGAAAAAAAAGAAAAGAAAAAAATCATTAAAAAAAAAAGAATTTATTTATTTATTAGACGATTTAACTCAAACGAATATGAGGTTTGCCAAAAAACAGGAACAGCGAATCAGGGAGTTATCAAACTTTCGCGGAATTCGTTTTGTGACCGTCTTCAGGTGACAATTTATAGGACAGGTAGGAGACAGGGGTTGAAGTAAAGTAAAGTTAAAATCTGACGAGTAACTCATCCTTGTATTTTTTATTTTTTGGGGGGTGGGGCGGACATTGCCTATGAAACAATCAAAACACACACGCAAATCACAAATTTCAAGCACCTGTGGTGTCAGTCGGCCGGGGCGAAACAGCATGTTTTCCTAAAACGCATGTCCTATACTCTCTTCAAAGTTGCGCGTAATAGACAGATGCCTTGCTACTCAAAACTAACGACTATGCCCTATTATACACCGTGACGTAAGACTGCGAACCAAGCTAATCCATGACGTCATTCGATAGTGATTATCCATTCACGAACAAGGGAGATAATTCAAAGAAATCTGCCACGTTTCCAGAACAGACGATTCTAAGAAGAGAGCTTTAAACAAAGTTCATGAAATGCGTTCAATCAAAGACGATTGGTTAAAATTGTTTTGATTTCAATGGCTATTTCGGACAAATACAAAATTAATATGTTCTATTTAGAAATAGCAACAGATGTTAGATCAAGATTCTGTTTCGGAAGGTTATGGCTCGATATCCACCATCATTGGCATAACTACAGGAGGGGGGGGGGGGGGCGAGAGGGGCAAATTGTATGACAAGATTTTGTAAATTGACAATAAAACTGACAATCTTCACCATTTTATACTATCGATTACACACAAAGTTAGTGTTTGTACCGGCGGAAGTAAAAAATCGTACCGTGCAAGATATTAACGGGAAACAAATTCCAACATATACAGTTTATAGCCAGGAGTATGTGTTACAAATAGAAACAAAAATTAGCCTTCTAACACAAAAATTATGAGCAGAAAGCTGTGCCGTGTATACGTCAAAAATTTCACTATAATCGTCTATATTGGGCGTACCGCTCAACCGAAAAATAAATCAAAAATAGTTTTGGCAATGTCAGATGATCATAATTGATAAACTATGTCCGATGTTTCGTTAAACTAATATTTATGAAAATTTTAATTGGGTCCATGGATCCCCTCTTAAAACCTAGAAAAATACAACCATTTCCAATGTTAAAAATAAAAAATTATCTGGGTCTCTGCGCCCCCCAGACCACCTAATATACCAGGGTACACGTTTTTCACGAAACAATTGTTTCAAGGGCAATGTCTGCACCCCTAAAAAAACAAAACAAAACAAGGGCTGGTTGCGCCACTGCCCACCATTGGCAATCCTAATTGGAAAATGTTCAGGGTTTTCGTTAGTCGTTGAAGACCTTGTACGAGCCATCTTCAACTGCCCTTGGATATTCCATTCGTTTTCACAATAACCCTACTAATGTCAATAACAAAGTTTCTCATATGATGAGGGTCACACCAGGTGAACTGACTTGTAGGACTCTACAGCGGGCAACATAACGAAAAAGTTTCCGATTCTTTCACTCCTGTCAAAAAAGGCAATAGAGGAAAAAATTACCAAAAGCTAAATTTTTTCAGAGACCTTCCCAAAAACCTTCCTAATGAACATACGAAAACTCTCCCTTTAATCGGATGGAGCTTCGGCCGCCATATTGTAAAATGGCGGCAAAGTGTTTATTATCTTATATAAACCTCCAAAACGGTTGGAGATAGGCAAACAGTTCCACTTGCAAAAATATTTGACAATAAATTCCCTAAAAAACGGTGTCTTTAATATTTTGGGTAGAGGTAACGGTGACGTCAAAAAAATTCAATTCACTTTTATTAGTGAAAGGAATCGTTTAACGACTATCTACGGAATGCCAACTGAAACTAGAATCAAACATTTATTATAATTTATAAGCTTGTTATCAATCCCACTAGAGTAACTCACTATAGACCAAATAGATGTACGGAAATAGCTACCTGATCACGATTTTTCACCGTGTAGGTCTAAATATGAAGGTATAAATATAACACGTTGGTTTTGTGGCCTAGCCTTGGCCCACATCGCTGGAATTGTCACTCTGTTATTCTGTTTGGAAGGCGGCGTTATAAATATGCTCGGAGTCAAAACATGTCTTGGTAAAAAGAGATTCGAGTCTGAAATGTAAGAGACGCTGTAGACGATGTAGATGTTAAGAGTGAAACATCGCTAAAATACACAAAAATCGACTCGCAAAAGTAGCCAAATTGTAGCCTATCATTAACTGAGGCTGGCGAGGAGACGAGTTTAGGCGCTCAGTTTTCTGTTTTTCCGGGTAAACGGTTTACAACACCGTCATCAAATTTCACACTTATTTTAATAAAGAATAAATCCATGCTATCCAGTACGCGTATTCCTAAATTTATTTATTGATTTTGAATCAAAAATTAGTGAAATCACCGAAATTTACTCTATTTTGGTCAACTTCGGGAATTTATTCCAAGTGTACAGATTTTTTTAACTCAAATTTGCATACTGGATGTCAAATTTTAATCAATTTGAACGCGCAGTGAATTTGGTTTTATCGTACGATAAAACTGTTTGGGGAATTTTCAGAATTGAAAACCAGTGTTGGATTTTCTATTTTTTCACGTTTTGAACTTACATCTTGCTTGTAACAAAGTGCGGATATCAATATACTAGGAAAACGCTTAAGTCCCGCCGCGTTGATGGATGAGCGTAATTGGTGCAAGAGCTGCCATGTGTTATGCGGATTTTCTGTTCTGTGAAAAAATCATTACTTAGTTGAAATTTTTTTTTTAATTATTTAAAAATAAATAAAAAATAAACTTTAATTTTTAATTTTTTTCATTAATCGTAATTTTAAAAAAGAAAAAAATCGTAAAATTTCGATTTTCATAAGAAATAATTATTTGATTTGTGCTCAAATTTCACACGAATATATCGATTCATAAATATAAGGTTCTTTTAAAAAAAATCATTACAATCGGATAAAGCATTAGGTGTTATAAGTCAAAGAATTGTTTTAAAAAAGAAAAACTACGTAAAATTGCGATTTTCATGAGAAATAATTTTTCGATTGCGCTTAAATTTTCCACGAATATATAAATTCAAAAAATAAAGGTCCTGTAAAAAATCATTACAATCGGACAAAGCGTGTAGGTATTATAAATCGAAGAAATTTTTCAAAATCGAAAAAAATCGTAAAATTACGATTTTTATGAGAATTTTTTTTCGATTGCGCTCAAAAACGTGGCAGTTCTAATTCAGAGATTTCGAAGTCTCAACAAAATTTCATCCCCAATGGGAGTATGGGTTTTAGCCGAATCGTGCTAACAAAAGACAAAAATACAAAAAAAAAAAAAAAAAAAAAAAACATTCCGGATTTTTTTCCAGGTAGTGAAATGAATCTTCGCTTCCCCGCCTACGCTCTCCAAAAAGTATTATTTATGAATGCAAATTTATATAAACCCGTTAAGCGAATCTCAACACCTAAGTGCGCGATTGAGTTTTTTTTAAACGTTCCAAAACGTAGTTTCTCAAACTAGGTTTTAACAATATTTGGAGTTTTAATCTATTTTTTTAAATTTAATTAATCATGCCCACTTGGGTTGGAATTAAGTTTTTTATCTAGAGGGGGAAAAATTAAATTATATTTTAAAAAAGAAGATAATATTGAGTTTCGAAACGCCTAAATGCTCAATTCAAGAATCAAGTGCTAAAAGTTGTTAAAAACCCTAACCCTTAAAGCAATTTTATTTTGATGGCAAATCCACGACATGGGGTTTAGATGGGGGGGGGCCTTTTACATTTAACTTTAATTCCTGTCATAGGAAATATTACAATACTTTAAATTTGCTTTTTATTCTTACATTTTCTAACCTGAATTTAAAATATTTGGTTTTATATAAACCCAAATAATTAATTGATTTTTTATTTTACCTCAATGTTTTAAAATCGTATTTTTAATCTCTTTAAACCTTGAAGTTCATTTTTAATGGTTAATTTTTTCAGTTGTAACAACGAAACAATATTAAAAAGTATTAATTTTTTGGGGCCTGGACGACTGCGTCTACCCATTTCGCGCATACACCTCACCCGGTTTCTTGCCAACAAAACTCTTACGACGTCCTATGATCTTGGCCACCGAACGACCATTGAACTTTCAAGAAAAACCCCAAAGGGAACAGCAACCACGAAGACTTTATAAACGCGTGTTAAATAAAGTTTAAGGGCAGGTCGCCGGATAAGCGCGTTTCCTTATTTATGTATTTTCTTCTTTCTTTGGGGTTATGACATAATCGATACACGATAATTAAAACATTTTTAAATATTTTAATATTTAATACAATCCCGAAATTAAAAAATCCTCCCGATCGGGGTTCGAACCCCAGTCTCCCACTTTCCGGGTGGACGCCCTTAGCCAAATAGACCACCGAGACAATAACTATTTAACTTCTGTATTGTCGTTTTATACCCTCGCTCATACTGCGTAAGGTAATGACATTATAAGTATGTTTGTTTGGTCAATTCAACAGCAAAAGTTTTTCGATGCTTTATGTTTTCCCTCCATTTAAGTTTCTATAATGTAACGACAATACATAAGTCAAATAGTTACCGTCTCGGGGGTCTAGTTGGCTAAGGCGTCCACCCGGAAAGTGGGAGACTCGGGTTCGAACCCCCATCGGGAGCATTTTTTTATTTCTGGATTTTATTTAAATATAACAATTCCACCCACGGGAGTGTTTCCCGACTATCCAAATCGAGAAATTAAATATTTTGTTTAACAGTAGACGGTGATTGTTATGAATACAATGGATAATGTATTGTTTCTTTAAAACTTCATTGTACCTCCAATCAGTGCTACTCCACTCCACTGCGTACTACTGCTACTGCTGCAACTGCTTGTTATTAAGCTACTATACCTGCATCCTATATACCGCTATTCACTGTTGCTGCTCAGGTTATGCTTGCTACTAAAGCTATACTGTCCACAGTCCACCTGCAATTGCTACCGCCATGCTCATCACTGCTACTTATTTAGCCTTTATTCACAACTGAAAAATACATTTCCACCAGTGCGAATATAATGGTACAAAGATATACTCAAAAATATACAAAACAGACAAATTACAAATCACATTTGTTAACATAAATAAATGTTTGGGTATAACTATTGACTGTTGACTACGACCACTTGAGCCTGCTCTACTGCTACTGCTACTGCCTAGGAGTAGAGCTACTGTACCCTGCTATTCTGTATGCTTCTGCTACTGCTACAGGAACTGCTACTGCTACTGCTACGCTACTGCTCTGGTACTGCTACTGGTTACTGCTACTGCTACTGTTACTGCTACTGCTACTGCCTCACTATGCCTCCAACCCCCCCCCCCCCGCAACATGCTCGCTATAAAACCCAACTCGTTCAGTCGACTAATGAGTAATTACCAACAATTACGCGTATTTTTTCTCGCACACGACCACGCTAACAAGAGCCTGGCTCGAGATGTGATTAATGGACGCGCCCGCGGGGGGGGGGGGGGGGGAGAGGGGTTTTATTAATAGCCGGAACAACCGCTCTATGGGCCCGGATCTACCAACATTCAAATAAACACTACGATTAAGTGGCCTAATTACAAACGGTTAACGTTCAGTGTTAACTTGTGTGGTGAGAACGAGTCTTACAAAGATTTATACAATCCAGAACTGCTTGATAATGTATTCAGGAGAGGCGACGCTGTCGCTTGACCAAATCACCGGATTCGTCTCCCAGGTCACGAGCGCCGGCTCACAGGAATAATCTATGCAGGCACGCAACATTACATTGGTTCGGGTCATTGGTTTTTTAAACATATTATAGACTTTGAAAAGCAAATCTAAAATCAATAAATCGATGAACGCCATCATATGCCATAGTCACGTGGAAGTTGCAGAACCTTTAGGGAAGATAAGACTGCGCGTAATGTAAAAGAGCGAACCTACTTTTGGGATGTTATGTTATGAAGAGACGATGTGAAAAGAGAGTTTTTCCCATAAAAAAAAATATGACTACAAAAGAAATAAAAATGACTGACTGAGAGATTTTCTTTACGATTGTTTTTCCTGCGAATTTTTTCGTTTGGCGGTACAAATTGGTACAAAATACCGCCAAACGAAAAAATTCGCAAGAAAGACAATTGTAAAAAATCTGTTTTCTCTCATTCAGCCTCGAGAAAACGAGTTGAAAATTAATGTCACAAAAACACAACCACCTATACGTTGAATGGTGTGTTGGGCGAAATGAAGTTTGAAATCAGTTTGAAGAGGCGATATTTGCCGTGTACCGATCGGAAAATTTTGGAAAATATAGTTTTGATTTTCTAATAGAGCCAGGTTTCAAAGCCATTCACTGTATTTTGACTTGGTAGTATATTTTGGAAAAAAAACGCGTTCGAATAGCCTAAGTGCTATTAGCTATATATACATATTTACTGACTTTTACTGCATGACTTGACATTTGCACCTTCGACTAATCAACATATAAATAAAAATCAATGCGCATTTCAGGGAGTCTATTTACTAAGTGACAACAGTCGACCGAAACGACATCTTTAGTGACAATAGTCTGACTGCAGCTATACAAGATTATAAGCTGTGTATTAGCAACAATTACACATTTAACATATTAAATGCCGCCATAATGTTTCTTACGTTATTAAACAACTACATACAGCAAATGTATTAATTGCTATTTAAATTGGTATGATGAAAATTCGAGGTGGCAGTTCTCACTTGCTCCTCTCACTAAAGTTGTCGGTTTCGATTGGCTGTTGTCACAATTAGTAAATACTAAATAGACCCCATGCAGACCGTTAGTTTATTGGTTTTCACGTTTAAACGTTATTGGATGAAAGAAGCGAAGACTTCAATTTCACTGACTCTACAAAACATAGCTCTTTTTTTGTCTGTTTGAATGCGCTCTACAGGGTAAACGGCATATGCGATCTTGATGAAAATTTGAGGGGACCTTCGAAATCTCTGAACTTAGACTTGCCACGTTTTTGGGTGCAATCGATCAAATTTTTCTTGTGATTATCGTATTTTTATAATAATTTTTTTCGATATTTATTGATATTTTCGTGATATTTGGCCCGCGACCGGCAAACAGCTACTCCGATATTGATGAAAACTTTATGGGAACGTTTAAAATCACATAATTATATATGTTATGATTTTAGAGATATTTGAAGAAATATTTCTCAAAGAAATCGTTCTTTTACTATTTTTTTCTCGATTTTTAATACGATATTTTCGTGATATTTGGGTCAATAATTAACCATAAAAGCTCATCCATCAACGCGACTGGAAAAAGCGTTAGCGAAGCGGCCTAGTTTAAAACTTAATAATATCGTCTCCAGCGTCGATCGTCTAGTCTTCATTCCCCTCACCGACGTTGTCCAATAAACTCCGCAATAAGGCACGCACACATCATCGCCCCTGAGTAAACAAACTCCCCCCGTCTTCAGATATCCCAAACAACTCAAGGAAATGCTACCAAGTTCTTTGACATGAATTAAGGGTTTTGGTTGTTTCCATTTAATTAAGATGTCTTGAAAGATATTTCCCGGATGTTAGTGAAGCGGAGTTAACACACCCTGTGGAGTTGTGACCCTTGGGGGCCTGGGGGCCTGGGGTCCCGGAAGTCAGGGGGGGGGGATAAGAACATTCTGACATGCTAGCAGCAGAGGAAGTGCGGGACCTTCACGCCAAGCTTGTCGAACTAGTCAAGAAAAAAGATGATATTGTTGTACTCGGATTTTGAACGATTTTGAATATTTTACCATCCGTTTATTTCAAGAAAACATTATTCAGAATTTTTCAGCCACGTTCAATAAACTTTGATTTTAAAATTATTTATGTGTTAATCCAAAGTTTCTTAACTAAAATTTTGGTAAAAAACAAAAATTAAGAACACATATCCTAAACTAATAACAACATACGTGTTTAAACACATAATTTAAAACATAAATGTTTGACAATAATAATATAAGTATAAATTTAATTATAACATTTTTTTTGTGTTACGCAATTGGTAAATCAGTTGCACAAATTACTCACCAGGTTTCGGTTTAAAATTTACCACTGGTCAAAGAGAAGGCACAAGCGGTCTCACATCATACCTGGAAAAAAGAAAATTATTGTTAGAATCGAACTTTCACATTTATATCTATTTAAACATTATTATTTGTTGTCTGAAGAACTTAGTAATTAAATCAATACAGTTGATTTAAATTAAAACATTCTTTTAAACATTACCCAGGGTTTATTTTTATTTTTATAAAGAACAATTTCTCCTACTAAATGTTTTTTAAATGTGTAAATTATATTATAAACATTCAGTTGCGTACGTGGGTGTTTCTAACACTGATATTGAAGTATAATCTTAATCTTTCCTGGTCTGCACAATTAAAACAATTAAAAACAATAAAACACAATTAAACACAATTAAAACTTACACAATTGAATTGGAAGCTCGTACAATACAAACAATGAAACATAATGATGTATTTACATGTTGGCAGGTCTTCACACACTGGTTCATTTCAATTATAATTTAATGCAATTTTCCAAATTGAATCCTGTATTTTATTAAACACAGGTTTCGTCTGAGATCTGCATAATGCACAACATGACTGTTGCATTTAAATATAGATGAAACAAATGTTAATTAATAAGGAGCTTTATGAAAAAGCGGGACAAAATTGTACAACAAAAGTGTTCAGTGTATACTAGGAACGCTCAGTTGGACGCGTTGATAAGCGAGCACGTGCTATAGCTAGACCCACATTGCACATTTTTTAAATTTTAAAATTTGCGACGTTCGCTGTCCACAGGGCCATGTTTCCAATATTATTTATTATTGCCAAGGTATTTGGGTAAACCCGTGGGTAAACCTTTACTTTGTGAATAAAATCCTCCGCCATCTAGAGGACCTTGACTCCTTGGGAAAAACTATTTAAACTCTTTGTGACAAATAAAAGACTGCTTCCTCGAAAGTATTTGATTACTTCTAGGTGGCAGTGCATTAGAAACTTCGCGCGTCTTTTCGTTGCCATGGCAACGTTACTTTTGTTATAATGTAATTTCCATCTACACTACTTATCGGATCAAAATAAAATTAACATAATCGTGACTGGACGGACATTCTAAATGATTTGGCTATCTCAGATTTTGTCCCCGTTAAGTTTTAGAAAAAAACTTTCGATTAACTTTAATGTAACTTTTTAACTTTTTGAACGATTTTGCCACAAAACTAATGGCATTCAATCGAGAACGAAGCTTGCGGATGGTCAAAATTTCAACTCGATCCGAGCCTCCGTTCGAACGTTATGGCGAGACATACAAAAAAAACAAAAAAAAAAACAAAAAACAAACAAACAAACAAACAAAAAAAAAAAAACAAAACCAGTGACTAATTTTTCCGGCAGAGTCAAATGGAAACGCTCGCTTCGCTCGCTTAATAACGCGGGCCCTATAGCTCAAAGTATACGACACATTCTTCTTAACAGATTGTAATGTTTTCAATTTATATTTTAATTTTGACTTACCCATTCATGTTGTTATTTTAAGTATAAAAATCAATGACATTTGACATTTGATTTGTATAAATAACTATAATGTCGAATATTTTGTTAACATTTTAAAAAAAACATATTCATATTCATATTCATTTATTGATTTCTTTTAAATTTTTACAAATAAATTAAACACGTCAATTCATTAAACAAAACACTAAAATAAAACTTAATAAATAAGCATAACCTTACCCATGAGACAGCGTTTAAACATTCTAAATACTCTTGCACTGAATAAAAACCATTTGTGCATAAAAAGTGTTTTGTAGCTCTTTTAAAACTTCCTAAATTATGAATTGATTTGATTTTTGGTGGTAAAACATTGTACAGATGTATACAATTATAGTTAAATCCCTTCTTACAGAGTGTCAAGGAAAATTTGCACTGATAAAAATTATTCACATGTTGTCTGGTGTTGTGATCATGTATTTCATTGACACTCGTATAACAATGTTTATTTTTCTTTATATAAATCAAACAGTAACAGCTGTTATATAATATTTAGATAGGTACTTGGGACAGTTCATTTTTTTATCCAACACCAGAAACATGTAATGAACATTGTTCTCCGCAGAGCGGCTAAGGGTGACAAATAATACAATATCGTTTCAAACGGGGGCACACTTTGGCGATCTGCTTCACCCCCTTTGCCAACAGCACGTGGTGTTCCCAAGTGGTCACCCACTCAAAATACCGACTACGCCCGATGTTGCTTAACTTCGGTGATCTATCGAGAACCGGTGTATTAAACATGGCAAGGCCGTTGGCTTAAAATATTGTTATTTATCAAATAAGCTTGCAGCTTTTAGTAATAACTATTATGTTCAAATAAAATTAAAACTTAAAACACTAGACAATGTCTGCTTTTACCTAGGAGAGAAGCAGTCAGCTCGACGAAAGCGTGTCTGTGTTGGGAAGAGAGATTCCCGAACAAGTATTCGCGCTCGTCCCATTTAGATTGAAGTCTCCTATAATGAAAGACGAAGAGAATCGCTCTAATTGTGTTCGGTGTTACAAAGCGTGTACAAATTAGACGCGGAGTCTTTTATAGAGGGTGGAGTGGAAGAGTGAGTGAGAGGGGGTCTTGAACACCCTCAGTGAAGGCGATAGACATCTCGTACAAGAGAAGAAAACTAACAACCAGCCACAAAGAGATGTGTCTCTTATAAAGATCTGGTTTAGGGGCCCGCCCTAGTGGTGTGTCTGGTGGATGTGAAGGGTGCAAGACAGACAGACAGACAGACAGACAGACAGACAGACAGACAGACAGACAGACAGACAGACAGACAGACAGACAGACAGACAGACAGACAGACAGACAGACAGACAGACAGACAGACAGACAGACAGACAGACAGACAGACAGACAGACAGACAGACAGACAGACAGACAGACAGACAGACCATATGGGCTAATGCTTTCTGCACACCGAGAGAGTAGTTTCAAACATTTAGAGACCATGGAGATGGTGAATGGTGATGCAACGTACTATTTTAAAGTATTAATGAACTTCTCTGAAATACCAATAGTGTGATATGATTGAACTGAACGCCTAATAGTTTGAAGAGAGCGCCCTTGATATTTCGAGAGGTCTCTCATGGCGCATCGTCAGTAGATACCAGGAGTTCGATGACGTATGTAGTGACGCCATCAGCTTTGACTGGTATTTTTTGTTAAATAAAGTAACAATTGTTCACAGGTAGCTTTTACATCGAAAAAACTTTGATTTAAAAACAAATTATTTTTATCCAATTGAAATGTAAAAATTTCCACACAATGTGAAAAAGTGACAACTCAGCACTTCGCGGTAGCTTTGACATTTTTTCGTAAAAAGTAATGAGTAAGTAAATATTAGTTGTCATACGAGTCAGTAAGAGCCCCTGACTGACTTATATTTGAAACAGGAGTTTAAAATATATATATGGTTCCAGAATATATCCGGGATCTGTTGCGCTAGAGACAAATAAAAACAAAACCCTATCTACGACCCTTAAACTTACATCTCCGCCCTGTCATCCACCACTAAAAGCTTTCTTCGCTGCTAAATGAAAAGCTACACAATAAAATCCCCCCCCCCACGACACAAAACAGTCCCCACTTCCTACTACCCCTACTCACAATCAAAACCAATTTCCAACCACTCTCGACATCTGTTTTGAGGTATCCCCCTTACAAGCAAACCCACTTCAATGTAAACATCAAAGAAATCTAAAAGATTTCAATTTCACAAAAACTTTCAATGTATGCAAGAGTGTATTTATTTTATTTTCCTAAATGTTTCAGTTTCGTTTGAGTCAAGGTTAGGATGATGGTATAGTCGAACATACGGGATATATCAGAGTCTATTCTTAGTGGGCGGAGGTTCAACTGCCTTGGTTGGTGTTTCCAACACTCACCACAGCTTGTTCGGCTACCCTCACATTCCAACAACATTTTGTTGGGTTAATTTATAGATTTCATTCATCGGATTGGATTGGATATTGCTTTCGTGCACTTTGGCTATTCGAGACGATGAGTGGTGATAGATGAGGTTGAAGTATGATCATAAGGGAGGAGGGGAAACCCGGTACAGGCACTTAGCCTACTTCTTCCGAAAAATACCAATGGGAACAAAGGCTTAACGTCCCATCCGAAAGGATGGTGTAACCTTGACAGTCATATAGTTCCTCCATTAACCCGGACTGGCGAGCAGATGTCGAGGAGAACGAAGCTGTTACACTAACCCTCCATCTGCTCTAACCAGTGGTACACTTGAGTTTCAGGACAGAACGGTCACCCACTCTACCCCTGACCACGCCCGAAGGCTGCTTAACTTCGGTGTTCGAGTGGGAAACCGGTTAAACGACCTCGGCTAAACTTGCGTAGGTGTATATAATTAATTATATCTTCTTTATTTATTTAATGATTATATTACGAAATACGAAGATAATTCCAGAAATAACAAAATCCATCTCAGTATGTTGAATGTTCCACGGGCGACCGCTACTTCATCAACCAAATCCTCAACTTTTGTCACGAATTCGGTTAATTTTTAAAATACTTCTGTTGACAAACTAAATAGTACTGGATTGTCAGGTCATGAAGATTCATTAAGTTTAAGGGCGCGTCAACCGTTAGGTCACAATGCGGTACTCTAGTCTTGGGGATATGGGGAGGAGGGACCCTTGCTGATCAAAACCAGCCATGGGTAGGGTGAGGAAAGGGGGTTTCTCAGGTCGCGGTCGTCATCGTCTTTGTCATCGTATCGTACGTGGTGTCGTCGTCGGAAAGGTCGTCAAGGGAAGGGGGCAAGGTCCCCGACGACGATTGTCAGAGCTCGCCTCTAGTTTCAGGGAGAAAAATACTCCCTTAAATACTAGCTGACGTTTGCGAGAAGGACTTTTTCTCTGGAATCGCCTTTTACGATTAGCAGAGCCATGCTCGTACCAATTCTATCCCGGGCCCAGACAAAGAAAATGGTCACGATACTAACATAATCGCACTATTCTTCTAACATGTGATCTGGTCTGCCCTCCAGTGAGCTTGTGACCAGCCCATGGGGTGCCTCCAGTACGTGTGACAACCCGTCTGCCCTCCAGTGAGCTTGTGACCAGCCCATGGGGTGCCTCCAGTACGTGTGACCCCGTCTGCCCTCCAGTAAGACTGTGCCCAGCCCATGGCCCCGGGCACCTCCAGTATGCTCCGCTCCAGACGCAAGGATGTCAACGTCAAACCCAACCGACGACTGGACAAGAAGTCGTCCCGTGGTATGCTCTACGAGAACGAGGAGCTGCGCATGCGTACGATCACGATCAACGAGGAGGTGGAGAGAGGTGAGTGAGAGACTTTTTCTACTCTTGGTGCCATGTAAACTGTAAGATGGCATTAAAGTCCCAAAACTTTTCATACAAAGAAAGACGCATTATTGTACAAAAGAAGCAACCCTTGTAGTAAATTTAACGCCTATTTACTCTGGATATGAACGCTTCTAAACTATTTTACGATGTTGCCAAATTGCCAAATTGCTTTCGGTCAAATTCTTACAAAATCTAATAACAGGTATATTGGCAACTGTGCAAGAGGCGGCGGGTGGAGTAGGACCCCTGCCTCGATTCATGTACATTTTTATCCCAGTATAAGCAGATTTAGGTGGTATAAGTGCGGTATAACTCCGAATCCAATTCATGAAGACTTATCCCGCCTCGCACGGGGATAAGAAAATATGTAAACAGATGGCGGACATTTTAAAATTTTGCGTCTATGTGTAAAACGAGAAAAGTTGTCATTACTCTCATAAAAGAAATCAGAAACCATCCCGGGCCTAGGCCCAGATGTAGAAAATTATTCATAATACAACAGTGTAGGCCTAAAGTTCCATTAGGCTATAGGAATAGATAAAATTAATGCTAACATAACACGTTTGACAAGCCCTTGGCCTCTCCTAGGCAACCCTAGGCCTGCACGACCATGTTCAGACACACAACCCGCACAAATAACTAGTTTTGATTACTAAAAGCCTAATGCAGATAAAAAATAGTATGATAGTCCTAGGCTATTCAAAATTTACGGCAATAATACACATTTTCTTTTCTTTTAGCGATCTTACGCAATCTTCTGTCACTAATTAAAAATGTAAAACAAAAGATGGTGCAAATTTTCAGTGTTCTTCTGCTAATCTGCTGATTTACATGGCTGTGGAATGCAGTGGAAAAACAAAATTTTTGATTGGATGAGAGTTGCTCAGACTTAACCAGGCCTTATCCTGCCATGTCCTGCATTATACCGTCCTTATACCACCTATACCCGGGATAAATGTACATGAATCGGGGCCCTGAAGATTGACATCAATCCTTTTACCGCTTGGCTGATTTGGAGAAATGGGACTTTTAATTCTGTCTTCCACTTTACAGTTGAAACAATTTTGCAAGGTTGGAAATGTGACTCCTGCTGTTGAAAAATGTGCGAGAGAGAACTACCACGCGAAATAACCTTTTTTTAGTAACTAATAACTCACATAACGCTACACAAAAACGAAAAAGTGGATACCAGGCCCCATGTGGTTTAGTTAGAACTATATCTGGTATAAAATCTTTTTCAAATATGGTAACCATGTAATGATTTTAATTAAGGTTTTAATGAAAGTAATGTATATTCCGTAATTGAAAACGCTACTGATTACAATATTTGAATATTTTTTCATGCAGTGTGTAGTTCTAGCGAAACTACGTGAGATCTAGTAGTCCTTTTTTCGATTTTATGTTACGGTTTGAGAGATATTACTCAAATAAGGTTATTTCCAACGAGAAACCATAACAATATGGTATCTCTATGGTTATTTCGCGAAGGACTTAAAATTACAACTTTAATATAACCGATTGATCTGTCACTCATTCCCTCCCATTTATTCTTAATGATAAATTTAAATAACTTGTAGTAAAATATCAGCATGCATCACCTTTTTCGGCAAGAGTGCAAACAAGTAAATATTAAAAAAGGGTTATTTGTGCAATTGGAAAAATCCTTGATTAAGGCTCTTGTGCCAAAATAAATTAACTAACATCCTAATGACATCCTTTATTTTACCCCTGGGTTAACTCTTATAACCACTAACCCGCAACACTCTACCCCGTGCTAGCCCGAACCATCCACCAGCCAGCAAGATGTGACCATGTTTGTTAGTTGTGTTCTGTGCTGTATCTTCCAGGAATTGTACAGAAGTTTGTTATGTTCCGTGTCCTCCAGGAATTGTACAGGAATACGCATTTTACCTTTAACCTTTAACCCATAACTTTGCCAAAATAGATTTAAGGACAAAATAAATGTCATTCATCCGGTTTATCTATAATCGTTGATCCATCACTGCCATTATTGACACTTTAAACCCACATGGACCAATATTATAATGAAACTGTAATGGACGGAGAAAACTGATGTCACCACTATACCTGTCAATATAAAGGTAAATAAAAATAAGTTTTCGTTTAAAGAACACTGATGGTTTAACAAAATCAAATCAATGACATTATGAAGCACTTGTAGCCAATAATTCTTTAGAATCACCTGTGTACAGGTAAAACAGAGGCAAAAACACACCCACTTATCCCTATGAACGTAAGGGCCCAAGGGGTTTGAAACAAAGCATCATATTCTGGTATTTAAATAAAATTTACTATAAATGAATGGCAGCAACAAGTTTCAACAAATAAGGCGATACAAAGAGATGTTCCTCATCAAGTAAGACAATTCTGCGTCATCGTCGGACCAATTGCGGTCAGTACTTTGTATTGGGGCACGCTGATTGGCTACAATTATTATTCACAAGCCAATTTCGTCGGCATCGGCAAATTTGCTTCTTGTCGCCTTCTTCGTTGAAACTTGTAAATGCTCATCATTTATTGTTCATTCACGTAAAGACCAGGATTCATGCGAACATAAGTGTGTGCATCTTTGTCATTGTTTTTTGCATTTCTCTTTTATTTGGAATAAATCTCTGAACTGGGGTATTTCTTTGGTAGGACTTTGGTAGGGTTGTTGTATTGTGTTCTAACTGACTTGTACACATCACAGGTCAGAGCGATATCAAGAAACTGCGCAGGGAAAACGAACAACTGAGACGCGAGATCTGGGGCCTGAGAGACGAGTACGATAGATTAGAGGGCATCATCGAGGACTTGAAGGACGAGACAGACTCCGAGGTATGGAAGTGAGCAAGAGATAGAATTTATCTTATACCTTAAATCTTTATTGATCGACGCCTGATCAATTCTTCAACTTCTGGGGCCCAGATTGCTTCTGCGTTCTGTTCAACGGTACCCAGCAAGATATTATAGAATCACTCGGCCTAGTTAAGTGTCTCTTTGTGCGACTACTAGAACCTGCTTACATACATCTGACCTACCAAACTCCCATTAAAAATTGCAAGAATGGCCTTCCCTTGTAGGCACCGACCTTCAATACTATGACCTTTCCTACAACCCTGTACATATTAGTTACCCTATGTCTCTGTACCTCAAGCGATCCCCATCCTATCCAAGATCATAGATCATGATGAGGTCGGGCCAACTTTTTTTACAATGTTAAATGTCCATTTAAAAATTTGCTTCATCGGCAAAACCAGATAATTTCACCACTCTTCGACCACTCTACGACCAGTAACTTTCACAATTTTTTTAATTTTTTTTTTTGGGACGATGTTAACAAGGGACAAAATTTTAACATTTTGAAAATTTTTCCCCGTCACAAACTAATCACTTAAAATTACCTGCTTGGTGACATATTTACGGTCAGTTTTTTAACAAAAGTGAGCAATTTTGGTAAAACGTGCTTTGATAGCGCAATTCTCACTTTACATTTTGGTGCAAACTACAACCTGATAGGACAAACGAGCTTCCAAGTGATCCAGACTAAACCTCTGATTCCTCGTAAAAATCTGCGGTTTTCTCGAGATCAGCCAACAGTCATAATCTTCCCAAATTTATCAATTTTATTTCTCGATTTCTTAACCTTGCCTATTACCAAACACCGCATTTGCTATTACCCTCCTAGGAACGGATTCCTGTAACTATTCTACCCCTGGGTTCACTCTCAACCCCTAACCCGCAACACTCTACCCCGTGCTAGCCCCAACCAACCACCAGCCAGCAAGAGGTGACCATGTTTGTTTGTTATGTTCTGTATCCCTCGATATCAACCCCTCCATTACTTGTATAGGGATACGCATTAACCCTTAACTTTGCTTAACCCAGGGTAAAATTGTTAAAGCAATCTGGCCTGTTTAGCAATGGTTATAAATAGTAAAATAATGTCATTTGAGAGTCAATGACGAAATAAAAAGGCCTTTTACGTGGGATTCGAACGCACGTGCGTTGGTGTCAAAAAACGTTAATGTGTTTCTCTTTTTGTATTACTGAGAATGAATATGAATTTCATTCTTTTTAATTTTAATTTTAATATTTTATTAATTTTGGATGTGGCTCTGAGTTGGGAAGGGTAACTGTAATCGTTGTCAGACCTCAATAAACTTTATGATAGAAAAGGTACTTTACAACATGGCCATTGAAAGAAGGAATGGATCGGCGAAAAGACAACAATAACACAAGGACTCGAACTAGCTGCAACCCCTATTAAGATGACACAAAGAAAGTTGGGGCTAGCCAAACCGTTCCTCATTTGGAAGCAATGCCAAACAGCTACTCTCAGCTGAGTATAAAATGCACTATATAGCTGCCTTTCTTTGTACCTTCTCCCAGTATGTCTTACTGCGAGAATGTAGTCTCAGACAAGTCAGGTCTTTAGAGTTATATGGGTCCATGGCCCCTAGCTGCCTTTCTCTGTACCCTCCCCTCTACCAGTACGACTTACAACGAGAATGTAGTCTACAAGTCAAGTCTTGAGAGTTATACAGGTCAGGCGACATTAAACTATTATTAAACCAGGCGAGGGTTTCAACGACGTCTTGTCCAGGGTTTCTCACCCGTCGTAAACACTACCACATAAACAAACGGGGGAACAAATGCGGAAGTCCATCAGAGTCAGCCGGCTGGGCCACGATTCCCATACATAAGGGAGGGAATTCACAAAAAATCCAAAATATGCATTAAACAGTATAGAGTTTGATCATTAATCAGTCTTTTGAAAGTACCACATTTGTTTAAAAAAAATTTTGGTTGATGCATACTTCCGCTATTGCTACTTTTATGAACGATTTTGGGTGTTTAATTTTGTAAAAGTATACTATTTGGATGGCTGATATTTTTACTATGGCTAACGCTCACCCTGATGGGACCGCTGTATAGCGTAGACTGGAATAACGTAGACACCCTAGTGTGTACAAACCTTGCAGAACGTGTTTAGTGTACTTTCGATGGGTTAATGTCCGAACCTGCAGTTCCTCTCGTACTGTGCAGGATTACTGTTGCAACAACCTGTCATCAGTAGGGTAAAACTAACCCTTCGAAAGTACACTACACACGTTGTGCAAGGCCTGTGCACACAAGGGAGTCTTTGTTATTTAAGTGTAGGCTATTCAGGCGACCCTCTTTGACAACGAAATTAGGTTTTTATATTTTGAAATGTGTATCTTTAATACCTTTTAATTGTACAGTGCTCTAAATTTTTTGGTACGTTTATGGCAATGATATTAAACATCTGTAGTAGGTAAGATCCCCAGTCATTGGTCCACTGGCGTTACAATTAGAAGCCATTTTGAATAGGTCAGTTTGTATGTTCAATTAGGTTGTAGCACTTTGTAGCCCAAATATTTTTCAATATAGTTGTCAGGTTGACAGGTGAGCATATTAGCCATTAACACCAAATGATTACTAAATTCCGTTATGCAATAACTTCTTATTGTTTCTGTTTGTGCATTCCCATGCTGCACAAGCTCAATCCGTATCAAACAATCCAGAAAAATACTTAATCGCATTAAATTTATCATGTTAAGCATAAATTTAAAACGCCAAATCGACATCTTGAATAGGTCAGATTGACGCTTCAATTTGGTACGCTCGCGCCTGTGCAGTGTGCAGACGTATTTGAGACTGAGGATCTAGCCTGCCATAGATGTTAAATATCACTGGTTTATGGTATTTGTACTGCCAAAAGAAAAGAATCGTAGCACATGTTCAGCTCGAACTGTAGCGTTCCCATTCTAATTTGATTGAGATTTGAACTTAATGGACGAGTCGTACAAAATGGTGTTAACGTTTTCAACTGCCTTGCTGCAAGTTAATCCAAATGTGTTTCCCGACTGGAAGATTAATCGAGTTTTGTTCCCCAGGACGAATCCGACTACGACGAGGAGGAAGAGGAGGAACCGGAAGTGGGAGAGAACGCGGAGAACCCCGAGAACCTGGAGAATGCGCAGAAGGAACAGAAAGCGACTCACGCGCAGCCTCCCGATATCAACCGGGGGAACGCCTTCAAGAAGGTGACTTGACAAGCGATACTCGACCTTATAGATACAGAGTCTAGTCATCACTAAGGGCGATAGTCCCGGACTTGTGGGCCAACAACTTCTCGATTGACAGTGGCAACTCAGTAAATAGAAAAACATAGGGGCAAATCTTAGACCTAGTGTTTAATTTACTAAGGTGTCTCAGCCAATCAAAACTTTTCCATTTGAGCCCTTCTATTTACTTTGAGTTGAGACCAGTGGCGTACGCAAGAATATATTTCGGGGGGGCTTGGTCAAACGACTCAATGGGGGGTATGGGGCAGGTAATAAAAAAAAATACTTATGTTTGATGTGCGTTATGTGTATAAGAAGAAGTTAACGGGCTTTGCTGAACAAAAAGAATAATAATAGATGAATCTTATTTTTCGCATAAACCTAGATGATTATGATGGTCGATGTAACAGTCGAATGACAAGTTGTCGTTTAGGCTATTCTATTTTCAGTTGATTGACAACATGTCACATGAGGTATCATATTTATCTAGTTCTCACTGACAATCGACGTTGTCGTTTAGTAGGTGAATGGGCGCCCAGCAGATAAGATATAAAAAAAGAGAAGAGTCTCTAAAATAATGTTTGACTGAAGAACCCCCCAAAAATTAACTAAGTTTAAATCCTTTCAGAATAATTAACTCATCTGAAGGATTATTTGCAGCCAAGTAGTACGAAGAGTTCAATGTCGTGTTGAGTAACTTGGAAACCTCTTCCAAGTAGGCTAGGTTTGCATCAGGCCGACCCCACTGTTGATAAGCACTGTCCAGCTTGACGCTTGGGTACCTTGAAGTCTGACTCATGTATGGTAGGGTATTTGTACTTG